>JAAEAF010001220.1:0-229246 GCA_011037195.1 Triatoma infestans | reverse complement strand
ATTTATACATTATTTTTATATTTATAAAAATTTGATGTTGGTATTGGTACTTAAAACACCACTAAGATATATGACCTAGCAAAGAATCGTTGCTAACTCATTGACATGTCCTTTGAACCGAAACACTTTATTTAGATAATAAAAATTTCCGTTAAGTTAACCACTTAATTTTCGAACTCAAACGGTACAACTCTTTTTTTCACAGTTCTTCTCTGAGTGCACAGTGACAGATTTATTGTTGTTTTTTTTTTAAATTCAACATCTATGGTCATTGGTGCCCGAGCCTTCTCAGTGCACTGCTGGCCTCCGGATAGTGTTCTCCGTTACTGCCCATCACCGGACAGTGAGCTGTAGGGGCTCATAGGAAGAAAAAAACCTAAGGGCAGCACAGCTGGACTCGAGTCCAAAGCACTATCCACTGAGCTAATCCCTTACCTAATAGATTTATTGTTAATTTAACATATTTAATTTTCGGGGAGGGATGCAAGTTTTTACCTGGCTCCTGATTTACTTCATGATTTCTATCTAGCCAAACTACTAATTATGATAGGAAATGTAAGTATTTAAAAAAAAAAAATGTTGAATCCCCACATGTCCAAGTCACGAGCCGCCACTGGAGAGAGGAGTGTAAATAGTGGTCACAGTGTGACCAATCGACGAATGGTGATGATTCTAGACTGTTAGCGTTTGGCTGATGTGTATCCACTAAATCGTTTGAAGTAACTTTGCGGCTAATTTGAACTCTTGCTTGTTCTACTAACTCTCGATTAGCTAGTTTGGTTCACCCGATCAAGGTTGATATAAAGACTTGGTAAACTTGTTAAAAACTTGATCTGACGACTGCCCTATACTCTTCAAAGTTCATTTGGCGATTGAAGTTTACTCTGGTGACTGAGGTTAACCTCTTAGATCTGCATTTTATTCCTACCGTTTAGGGACAGTTTTGAGAGGACAGATTGGTGTTGAAGTTGAAGCTTAATCGCCAAAAGCTTCATTGTGGTGAGCATGACAAGGGAAGTAATGCGTAGTTGACGTCCGCTTGGATGTGGCACAGTGCCTCGATGAGTACAGCTTTTGTGTTGCGAATTTGTTGGTGATTGGTTCCATTAAAGCTTCTGTGTACTCTGTACACATTCTATCCTTATAAATATCCTTTTATTGCCTGGATTTTTCCAGGAATATTGATCTTTGTAAGTGGCACTTTAGCATAATGTATGATTTTTAGCAACCTTAGAATATTCAGATAAATTAAACACATTGTTAGAATTGGAAATTTGATGAAAATCGGTTAATGGGAAATGCCACTTTCCAGAATAGGTTTCTGAGTTTTTTTTATCTAAAAGGGCATACATTGAATTTTCTTTAAACTTGGAATGCTTACTGCAAGAGATATAAATCTATCACTTTTCTTTTAAATATATTTCCGGAAAAATTGATTATGGAGTTTTTCTGGGGCAGTTGTGCCTCTGCCTTGAATTTAAATTGATGTTACAGGATTTCTAAGAAGGCTACTGTGGTTACCATATGTCCAGTGCAGTAAGCAGGTGTAATCTTCATTTTTCACCATTTAAATTCTCACGTCATTTTTTCCCAAGTATAATAAACCAATAAACAAAATTTCAGAAAGACATAACTGTAAGCTTAATGAAACATAAACAATGTTAGTACTGTAACTAAACCATAGATCTCTCTGCATGAATGTATATGTTTACATTAAATGTATCCGGTCCTCATTTATAATTGTTTAACTAAGCTCTCTAATGCAGTAGTAGTTATAAATTAAATGATATAATTTGCTCAAATTAGAATTACATCTGCTCGAAGTAAACAGGTTCCTACCCGTGTTTATTTGTTTAGATAGTACAATAAAATTATTATGGTATACGCTAAGTTAAAAGTTAGTAGTTGTAAACTGTATACTTAATAAGGTCATATAATAATGTTAATCAATATCATAATAAGTTAATGCGATCAAATGGTTAACACTATCAAATTATATTGCTTTATTTTCGATTAGCTTTGGATTCCCAACTAATTTATTTTGTACAGATATTTTCCTGTTATGCTCTTACTTCCTAATAAGAGGAAATATCGTGTCAAATTTTCGAAATTGTCTTTTTCAAAGGAAATATATGTTTCAAGGTCCCCCGAATAAGAAAAAAATGTTTTTAACAAATGGTCTGTGCGATAGCCTAATGTTACCGCACCCCCAAAAAACTAAATTTTCTAAAAAAAAAAAAAAAAAAAAATGCTTGAAATAAAATGTGTGAACAAAATAATTAGAAAACGGTGTGTGTGCGTGCGTGAATGCGTGAAACCAGATTTTTTGTTAGAAGTGTGGATTTGGATGACCTGCAACTCAAAAAATCATAGAAAGCCACTGTCATTTCATTTCTATCGTCTTTATAGTGGCTGGTCTTTAGGAAGTGCAAAGGGATTAATAAGAATTTAATGTATGGTTAGAAAATTCAGTCTTTTCAGTCAACAATAGTCCGTCAGATAGCAGATGCTCCATTGTATGTCTCTAATTCCACCCTCCACAGTGATCTCAAAATCCCATATGTATCTGAAGCTGTCAAAACTAAATATAAGAAATTCTATGACTCTCTTGCCCTCAACTCTAATCCTCTTGTTCAAAATCTCGCCTCCACAACTATACCAGATAATCCACCCCGTCGACTGAGCCGCTGTTGGCCCCATGATCACCTCCAGCAATAGGAAATAACTCGTGCGAGAGTGTTACCGCTGGGTAGCTTCTCTCCTCCAGCTATCATGTCATTCATCATCACAATTCATCATCCTATTCACTTATTATATTTATTTATATAGATTCTGAATTTCAAATAAAAAAATTAAAAAAAATGTATGGTTAAAATTACAAGTTTGAAAGATAATCGGTTTACCGTATTTTGAATGCACATATAATATGTTCATTTTCAGATATATATTAAATTTATAACTCGGTAACACCCCCTATAAATAAATAATAAATCAAAACCTACTAGGTAAATTAGGCAATTATACCAGATTTTTATTTACTTATTTAAAAATATTATAAATAATTTACTTTTTCTTTCTTTTCTTTGCAGGTAAGTGGAGGCCAGTAAAATTGATTTATTTATTTGGCGGCAGATCAAATGTAAGTAAATAATAATTGTTTATTTTTAATTATCCTTAAAATATTTTATGCTTTATTTATAAATATATTAAAATGTAAATTATTTGGTCGTGTAAATAAACAAATTTGAGCTAATAGAATTTATTTATTTTTATTGCATTTATCTTATATGTAATTAATACCAACACAAATATTTTTTTTTAATTTGTAAAGTTTATTTTTACCAACAGCCCTTTTCTATATCTTTTTATTTATTTATTTTATTTTTTGCGTATTTATTTATTTTTACAATAAATACAGAACACAGAGAATGTCAGCCACATATAGAGAACCAAAAAAATAATCTGTTGTTACATTTTCTCTTTGAGCAGGGGCACAAATTGACAAAAATTCACACATTTATGTTAACACAAAAGTTTTTGCTCATTTGCAGAAATTTAGAAATTGGTTTGTTTGGCTGTGTTGCAATCTAACGTGAGATTGAGACCACTAGCTAGAATCAATTTTTCCCAAAAATGATAGCTTTGTATAACCGAAAATTGACCTGCCAAGTTTAGAGAAAATCTTTGTAGAGAAAATTAAAAAAAAACAAAACTGAAAAACCTATTCAGTAAAGTCGCATTTCCGGCTAACCGATTTTCTCCAAAGGTGAAGCTATTAGAGGTGATAGAACCGTACATGGTACTGAAGTGGTACTTTTGAGGAAAAAAGCTTAACGCTACTGTTCCCCCACAACTCCGCGACATAATTTTCCTGAAAAAAAATCTCGAAATAAAATTGATGGTCGTGCAGCTCTGTGTGTACAGAGTTTAGAAAAATGTCAGTGTAGACATTTTCTAGAAATCGTGCAAAACTACCTTTTTACTAACTTTTCAGTAAAATCGCATTATCTTGATTGGAAAATGAAGAATGGTTGAGTGGTTATAGTTTGAATAAAGGCTCATATAGGCATTCAAGGAAATGTGGCAGCTGATAAAGCAGGAATGGATAGCAGCCAACAGGTGAAGTACTTAGAGTGCCTAAAACCATATTTTGAGCATGACATGAAGGCAAAGCCAGGAAAGCTGGGACAATCAATGGAAAAGTACAGAGAAGGGATCTCACAGTAGGAAGTTGTTTTCTACAATGATAGCTAGAATGTAGGTGGATTTTAAAGCGGTACTAATGCTTTGGACACGGCAAAAATAGGGAATATTTGCATCGCTTTGGGATTATCGGAAGTATCCGTCTTGTCTATGTCATCACTTACTGTCTATGGTATCACTTACTGAATCAATGTCCTCTATTGGAACACAATAGGAGTCAGCTCATTAGAGCGGTAGTTACCAGAGGTGACAGCTGGCCATTTAAACAAGCAAACTTAAAAGAAATACTATTTGAATGAATTTAATAAATTTATGAATAATATATGATTTTGACTTTCTCTAAAAATGTTTAGTTTATATATCATGTCTCTTCTTTTTTTTCCGGCGCATGGACAGCAGTCAGTGGCCATCAGCGCCCCTCACACAGTCTTCTGCTCAAACTTTGTTTCCAGAAGCTGGGATGGCACTGTTCTTCACTACCTTATAGCATCCAATTCAGTACCTTGTCTAGCAAGGTAGGTGATGCTCCCGGTTTAGAACACAGTTCCATCGGTCGTCGAGGGGGGTGTGGATATCTTGGCTTGCCATCCCTCAATCCATCACGAATCATTTGGACGATGTATTCTTATTGATAAATAAGATGTATTGATAAAATTCTAATTGAGTTTCTTGCCTACACTGCTTTTTTATTGTATTTTACTTTTGTTCATATTTTCTCAAAACTTAAACCTACTTTTATCTATTTAGTTCTCAAACTCGTTTTTAGGACTCAACTCGTTTTCATTTTATATTTCCTTTTATATATGTGCATTGCTGTATGGTTGTATATATTATTAGCCAAAGAAATGCATGTAATCCTGTGGGAAGTACGTAGTAAATAGAACGCCCCTCAGCACAGGGTGCAGTATTAAGGAAAAAAAGTCGCATTTCCATTTGGTTGATTTTGTTTAAAATCTTCTTATTGAATCCGATCTAAACGGAATATCAAGCTTAGCTTCTAAACCGAAAAATATTTATTTTCTTATATGGGGAACCTCAAAGCATTTATTTCGTCAATATACTTACGGAAATTCGACAAGATTGGCTATCTTCACACGATTTCTTTTAAACCCATTTATTTGATTTGGATTTAAAAGCAGTAGGTGTATATTTTCAAATTTTCTTTGTGTGCGCAGCGTGTTTGTATGCACCCACATTACGGAATTTATCGTTGCAAGACTTTCCTTCCGCTCCGTTACCCTAGCAACCCTAGCAACACTAGTATAATCTATGGGTAGCATTTATTCTACCATAAGTTTTCCACTTCCTCGCAAAAAAGCCTTCAGCTGCATTTATGGGAATGTCTAAAAACCCACGCGAGGTTTTTCTCTTTTTATCATTTTTATAACAAAACGCTTAACGCGATTGCAATTAATTTGTCTGAAAGTATTCAAATTAATCATTTAATGTTTACTGAATTTTAACATAGTAGTAGAACGTTCTTATATTCTAATGAAGTGGCGCTTTAAAGAAAATAACAAGATGTTACAATTTCCACAGAAACAATCCGTCATAAAAATATATTTTCTTAGAATGATGTTCCAAATAAGTGGAAAAAATGAAGCATTTAATCTGTGTATGTAGTATGCGAATTTTAAGGAAAACTATTGGAATCATTTGATGAGAAAATCATCAGAAACTGTAATCATCAAAATCAGCCGAACACTGGGGGGGGAAAAAAAACGAGAACTGTTCAATAGAATGGTTGACTTTTGATTGACGTATTTCCATTGAAAACTTCGTGTCAGATGCAGCAATAAATATGAAAAGCAGTTGACAACATTTAAGATTGACTTTTTTAACTTTGAAAAAAAAATAACATTTTAATTCCTTCAAATTCCTCAAATAATTTTTTTCGAAAAATGTTTCAAATAAAAGTGCTATGTGTGTGCGGTTACTACTCCAAGTTTAAAGAGAAACTTTATATAGTTGTTTTCGAGAAAATTAAAAAAAAAACACAAAAATTTATTCAGTAGAGGTATTTCCAGTTACCGTATTTTCTTCCAAATACCAGTCTGTTGTATATTACTAGTATATATCAATATCATATAGGTGGTAGAACCATGAATTGTACTGATATGGTGCTATACAGGAAACTTTAACGCTGCTGTTTCCCAGAACCCCAAAAAAAAAAAAAAAAATCAGTTTTCCCAGGAAAATATTTCACATAAAAGTGATAGGCTTAAAGAAGATCGTCGGACCCTTTTTCACGAAAAAGCTGCAAAACTATTCTGTAATCGCAATTTCGGTTAATAGATTTTGCCCGAAACCATCGTGTAAGATGCTGTAATAGTGTCTAAACAGAATTTCGAGTTTGAGCTTTCTACGATCTTATTTTTGGAGATATTTTGTTTCCCCACACACACACACACACACACACACACACACACTCACAGAGAGAGAGAGACACACACTCAGAAATATTACGAAAATATTGTATTCGTATATGTATTCGAACTTCGAAACATGTATTTGTGGTGAAAGCTCAATTTCGAAAATTTGACACCATCGCAGTACTACCCCTTTCTTACCCGAAATTAGAGGAAATAAAAATGATGGATCAAAATTGCAGTTTTTATTCATACAGATTGTTTGAATAATCCGACTGTTTCGAAATAAACAAATGAAAAACATGTCTACGTCACCATTTATCAGAATGACGTAATGGAAGCATAGGAACGATCGTGATTGGTACGCGTTTTAGATGTATATATATTGGTGTCACTTTTGGGAAGAATACTGTCAAATCTGTACGTATGGGGTAATAACGGTTTGACAGCGATCCTCTCCCTTGATTGGATACATAGCACAAATCTGATGCGAGTTTTTAGAGAAGTGATAGTATCCCATTTTGTCCAACCCATCCCATACCGCACTCTATAATACCAACAGAGTGTGGCGTGGTGGGGGGTGGCACTTTGACAAATACGAGTAATGGTAGAGTGCCTGCTTCTCCTATACTCACATGATAGGGATAAAGTCTGCCTCCTGAAATAAGGGATATTACGTATTCTAACCATGTTTTGCCACATGGTTTCTCCTTACTCTTCTGCTTTTTCCACCAAAAAGTTTCCGGTTACCCTTTACAGGGGGAAAAAGCAAACAAATGCAGGTGATATCTCTAGGCAGCAACGCTATCTTTACTCTTTCCACCGTACTTGAGCTGCTTAATACTTGAATAATGCACCATCTACCGGGGACTGTGGTTATTAATCAAACTTGGTGGTTAAAACAAGAAAAATGAAGTCGGATTTTATGTTTTTCCTATGTAAGGGATTTGGAGATCCTTGTTTTTCTTTTGCCAATTCAGTGGATGAATATAAGGTCAACTTCTGAGTAATATTTCTCTTTCTTCTTCTACTACTTGGCGATCGTGTCAAATATTCAATATTGAATTTTTACCGGTTGATCTATATTAACATTGCATCCGACACTCAAAGCTTTCGATAAAAAAAATCCGTCAACCAGAAATGCGGGATTTTTTCTAAATTGCTTCAAACGTTTTTTTCTAATTGTGCATACTAGTTACACATATACAGTTCTATATTATTTTTATAAGAAACTTTATTCAATTTAAAAAAAAGGAAAATTGATTTTTGGAGGGTACAAGCACTCAGACTTTTTTTTTTCCTGTAAACGTTTTTTTTCATTTATTTGAAAATTTACAACTGCTAGTATGCTTGCGTAACAAGTAAATGAGATGACTCACAATAACGGGAATGGAGAAATCACCCAGTGGTGACCCTCCACACTATTTCATTGTGCGCTTATAAGAGATCACGAGGCCACTGCGGCAATAGTCGTCGAGGAGGGTTATCTGGAATGGATGCTGAGGAAAGCTGGTGAATTAATGGATTGTGATGATGTCCGAGACGGGTATGAAATTTGCGGTATCGTATTTGGACCAGGTCACTTATAAATGGAATCTGGAGATCGGAATGTATTGTCAGGTTAGAAACGGAGCATTGGTTAGATTTAGATTGTTGTAGGGGATTATTGCACTGCGACTTGAAAGATCTACTGTGTCCCGGGGGAGCATTGGTTATACAACGGAATTTTGTATTGTTGAGTTTGGAGGCAGTGGATTTTGAAACGCTTAGTTGAGCCCCATAACTCGAGTCCGTAAGTCCAAATTGGGTTTCCTGTAAACTTGACTTCAAAAAACCAATTTTTTCAAACTTGAAATTCTGGGAAAATTATACAAGTGCAAGAATTGAAAATTCGTCTGAAGTGGCACTTTTTGAAAAATTTTTCAGATAAAGCTGGAATGCAAAGATTACGAAAATCGTGGGAGCCATTTTAGAGAAACTCGCAAAGAATGAAAATAATCATTGAGTAAGACGGTATGTCCCTATGAATTTTATTTGAAACGTTTTTCCATGGAAGTTGAGTTTTTAGAATGTTGTGGGAGATAAAAAATTTAACTTTTCCATTAAGGAAAAATACGATGCGAATTGCAGATGGTAACTGCAAATTTTAAAAAATAGTTTTCTTCTTTGGTTTCACTGAGAGAGACATTAATTTGCTTTATAATTAGAAGCGTTGGACACAGACAATCTTTTCACTTTTATTTGAAACTTTTTTCCGGAAATATTGATTTTAATGGATGTACTGTTGATCTGTGAGTTAGGCTTAAATTTAAACTATAATTAGAAATCTTGAGCTAGATGGCACTGGCATACAATGTAATTTCATTCAGCTAAACAAGAAAAATCACCATCTTCATCCCCACCATCTTTATTTATATTTAAATGGAAGGCCAACTAAATCTTTAGAAATTATTGCAAGTATAAAAAAAAATTAACTAATTCATGAATCGCAAATAATTGCGATAAAAGGAAGTCGTGTGAGGGTTTCACGTCAGATTTTTCCTTACAATCCAGTCAGTCTTATTCTTCCAACATCATTCATTATTACCTAAAAAAAAAATTCCTGTAGCATATAATTTTCTTATCACTTTAATTTCTTTTCATATAAATCACTTTAAAGTCCCAGATGCATGAAAATGATTAATTAGAGGAGAACGCGCTAATACCTGGCTAAAAGTGGCCACATCTGATGGCAAGTTATAAATTGTAGCCTCATTAACCATTCAAGAAATATGAACAATTATTTTTCCAGTGTGGATTGTGATACTTTTACAGTCCTGCCAATTTTCTTTCACTTACTATACGAGAGAGAAAGTATTGCATTCTTCCTGGTAACTTTTCGAAACTGGAGCTACTTTTATCGGAAATGAATGTTTAGAGACCGTGATTAGGTTAATATAGTTTCTTATAGATTTCCTTAGACTCATCAAAGAAATAGACAACTGTTCAAGTAATAAACTGGATAGTTCAGGAAATCTATATGTTTATTTATAAAGAATGAAAATAAAACAAAGTTAATAACACAGGAGATATTCATTTATCAATTGTTCTGATTTAAAGGAAATTCAACACATAATTTAATTTCTTTAAAAGTCTTACCCACTATAAAGTTAGAAATGAAAACCTCCAACAACACGAATTAATAGTATTATTTATTTTCCCTTGCTAATCTGTTTAACACATAATGACAACACATGGGTACTCAGTACATCTGGTAAACAGTACGCCGTGGACTAGAACCTTACTAACCTCACCTTGGAAAAACAGTGTTGCCTCTCAAGTCGACATTACAATTTTTTTTTTTACAATTTGCGAGTTTAAAGAAAATCCTTAGTGTCATATTCCAGAAAATCTCAGAAAAAATATTCGATAAAGTAGAATTTCCAGTTGACCAATTTTTTTTTCACAATCTATGGCTAATATGTACCTCAATAAATAATATAGACGATAGGATTCGTGGCTACATTTTGACTGAATTGACACTTTAGTTTAGAGCAATGCTGAAAACGTTTTCACCCCATCTAACATTAATTTTGTTGTAGAAAAATTATTTTAAAGAAAAGTGTTAGGACAATTTTTGTGATAAAAAAAACATAAAACAAAGAACTAAGCATTTTCTTTTTGTGAAATTAGGTTAGAGATTTTTTTGTTGGTCAGTTTTTCTTCCATTCTGTTTTCACTTCTTTCCTTATATTTTTTTTTGTCGTTGAAAATGGTGCTGAGTAATGAGTGGAAAAAAGAAAGTCATTTTCCTCCTTTTAAACTAAGCCGTAAATCCTTGGGATAGTATTGTTGTCACTGGACAATTTGACCAGCCGGCCCGGACTGCGCGTGCGCATTACTTTGTGTTCATCATATTAAAATACCTCACAGCTAGATGGTGTTGAAAAACAATTCTAAAAAAAATCGGATTTTCTTTCTCTTTTTTATTTTTTCAACTTTTTATAATACTTTGATAAATAACTTCTTCTGCTTGACAATAGGAGGAGGATAAGGAGGAGCTAGTGAAGAGCAGTTGAAAATGGCAGTTGTTTTTTCTAAACAGTGAAAACCAGTTTTTGTCGGGAGTTTTAGTTGAATAAATTAAAAGTCTGAGGGAGGGGGGGAGTAATTAATTAGTATCCGTAGTGAGGGTGACATCTCTTGTTCTTGTTTACGTGTTCTCTTCTTTTTCTTTTTCTTTTTTCAAGTGAATTAAATAAAACAATGTAGTAAAACAAAAAAAATCTGACCAAAAATTGATAAATTTTATTTGGAAAAAGATTAATAGTGGTGAGGGGTATATATTGACCACACAGATGTAGAAATTCAATGTGTTTCCACTATAATCCAAAAGGTAGCGCCCAAAACATTGCCCAAATTCACACTAACTTTAAGATTTTTCAAGACACTCTTCAAAATCAGTTTTCCCGGGAAAATCGTACAAATACAAGTGATTGGAGATTTATCTGCGTAGTTTGTATGAAGTTTAAAGAAAATCTTTGGACATAAATTTGTGAAAATTTCCAAAAACTGAAGAAACCATTCAGTAAAGTCACACTTCCGGTTGATAGATAGTTTTTGCTTGAAACCCTTTTGTCGGATAGTATCTAAACGAAATACCAGCATCCTGTGATTTTTCGTTTTTGAGATATTTTGTTTATTCACACACACATACATACCTAAGACTATTCGTTTTTTTTCGAACCCTTTATGATGAAAATCGCAGAAAACATAAAAAAGTTCTGTTAACTCGCACTTCCGGTCACCCGATTTTAAATAAAAATTAAACTCAGAATTTTGGCATCACATTTAATTTTATTTAAATTCGTGGAAAAATTGATTTCAGATGAATTTGATGGGAGGCTGAGATGTTATTTCTAATTCCACAATCCTATTGTGATTTAGCACACATTCAGCTCGCTGGTCCTAAGACCAATGTGTAAAATATACTACTGTACATCTTCTTTATATAATTCGTAAAAATTCCAAGTTTGAAGCGAATTAAAGCACAATTAAAATCGTGATCATTGCACTAAAAGAAAGTCATATGAGTCTTATCAAACAATAATTTTTTTTTTAACCAGAATTGTTTCCAATTATATTAATATTTAGTTGATATTATTTTTACGAAGTGAAAAAAAGTTAACCATATCACATAGTCTAACTTGTAGTAAAAGTTTTAGTTTAATCCTATTTTCTCAGGCGCACTATCAGTTTTTCAAGTCAACTACCACTACCCATCCGTGCCTTATCAGTAAAGTTCACTAAAGAAACCTTCCTTTCAAAAGCGTTCCTTAAAACTATTAGCACACACAATCTACCAAACAAACACATCGCTGACTATCTTGTAGCGCGTTTTTAACACTTCAAACATAAGTACATGCACAAGAACATTATTGTAGAAGATATTCTATCAAAAAGGAGGTGGGAAAAAATATATATACAGAAGAGATTCGATCCATATACTTTCTCAGTGGAAGTCGTACACTTTCTTTCACTTTACAGTTCTTCATTCCCCCTGTCCGACACTATTCAAGGGAAAAGTTTTTTTCTACACTTACTCTTACTCACCTTATATATATAAGATCCTTCCGCATCTTCTTTACCTTCCACTAAGTACTCGAAGTTGTTCGCGGTATATCACATCATGAAGCGAACCTCAACCCCACCTTACCCTTTATTCTTTTTTTTTTTAAGTCACAATAGAAGTTGGTTCGCATTTTATAAATCTCTGAATCAGTGAAATATACAATATATATATTACCTTTTTTTTAATAAATGTTTTTGCTTGGAAATAGAAAAACTTACAGAAACTTTATAAAGTACATTTCTTTAAATAAATAAGTAAAAGGAAAAAACTATAAATCCTGAAACCATCCAAAGTCTTAAATCTGTGAATCCTAAATACACTAAGAATTAGGTAAAACCATTTTGATGAAATAAAATTTGGTCAGGATAAAATAACCTTTTACTCGGCAAGTAATTACCTGCCCGGTAGAGCCCCCCCCCCATCTCAATATTTATGTGAGGACAAATGAGTAAAATTTGAAGTTTAAAGAGAAAATTGTCATTTTTCATCCGAGTAAACAATGTCAGTTTATACCTATAATATAATATATATCTATATATATATATATATATATATATATATATATATATATATATATATATAGTAAGAGAAATTGGTGTGCATGTTTCACATCGTTATTTAAACAATTTTCTTATTCATTTAAAGAGATGATTAAAATTATTGTAAAAATGTTTACACCCACCCGTGATTGCGCTACTGTTTCTCCAAATCCCCTCAAAAAATCAATTTTCCTTGGAATATGTATTTACGTGCGCAGATAGTACACGAACTTTAAAGAAAATCTTTGGAGTCGTTCTCGAGAAAATCATGAAAAAGTAAAAACAAATTTAGTAAAGTCGCACTTCCGGTTGTTTGATTTTCACCGAAGCCTTCGTGTCAGACGCCGTGTTAACAACTAAACGGAATACCAAGTTTTGAGATTCCTGCGGTTGTTCGTTTTTGAGATATTTTATTCGTATGCGCGTACACACACACAACTTACCCAACACAAAACATTGGCTAAAAACATTGTTTCGCACATACACCTTAAAACATCTATTTCCGCTAAAATTCAATTTCGAAATTTGATGCGATCGCAATTTTTCTTCTTCTCCTAGGACCAAGAGAAAGTAACAATTTCTCCATCAAAAGTCTTTTCTTTGTTGTATCTCAAGAAAAAATTGTTATTTTTAAAATTCAGGATACAAAAGGGATTCGATAATTGTAGAGGGAACTATTATTATTTATTTTTGTATTTAAAATGATTCTTCTACTTTGAACCAATTAAGAGAAGGGCTCTTATGGTTCATTAGTCGTTTATCAATTAGCTACAAATATTTTTTACAAGTTTCACACAATTTGTTACTTCCTCTTACTCCTAATAACAGGAAATATTGCTAACGTGTCAAATTTTTGGAAATTGAGTTAACACCTGAAATATACCATATAATATGTTTTGAAGTCACTTAAGTAAGACAAAAAAATGTTTTAGCATATATATATATATATATATGTTGTGTGTGTGTGTGTGTATTATATATCTCAAAAACGCAGGATACTTGCTTTTATTTTTTCCTGAAGGTTTCTGTGTCATGGTCTACTTAATGTTGTGACCAAGGCCATCGTCCCAGCGACCACCTTCAGGAATTTTTATATTGACAGTGATATCACAGATTGCCCATCTCCATTGCTAACTGTGCCCAGAAAAGAAATTCATACAATTGGACATGGTGTTCAGTGGGTTCGTGAGTAAAACGTTTTTAGTTATGCAGCGGCAAAATCAATGATCGGACGGAAATAATAGAATTACCCTCTTTTGGGTGCCAGAGCACGTTGCCTTGGAAGGTAAATGAGATGACAGTCTGGCAAGGAAAAGCGCAGTAAATCTCTTCATTGGACCGGTTTTTTTTTTGTAAGGGTAAGTGACGAAGAAATGAAGAGGAAAAATCCATAGAGCATTTTTATGAGTAATACTTCCAGGACCGAGGCGGCTACGATGTTTTCTGTGCTTTAGTCTCAGCAGAACTGCGTCTACATAGGATAGACTCACTCAGGAGGTGCATCCTGAAGGCGGCCGGGCTTAGTACGTGTTAGGGCCTACACTCGGAGGAGATATCCTCTCTAAAACTTCCCATATCATGAAAGAAGAGATAGACTTGGAAGGGAAGGGAGTCTTTAGGTGGAGAGTGTTCTCATCTTGATACCAATAGGGGTCACCTACCTCTCTTACATCTTCAGGTCATGGAGAAAAATCGCTCATCTATTACAAACATTAATTTCCCTTGCAAAGGCAATTGTATTTTTAGCCAGATTTTGTTTGTAAGTTTAATGAGTTTTCGGAATTAAATAGAATCGATTTAGTAGAGAATATATGCGTCCACATATATATGTGGCATCCTATTATGGGACAAAAATCTTCTTATACATAAATTAGACGTTCTAGTTATGTCTTGGAAATTTATCTGTTCAATCTCTCTTTCTCCTCTGGAACTTCTCTCTCTTCGTCTAGTTGATGGTTGTTTCTTTGGCATACTTTAATCTTCAGCTATTATATAGCATCTCTTTCTCTCTTACTCGGTAAAGTTTTCCCTTTCAATGAGTTACGCAGATTAATAACGGTACAGTTCCCTGAGTGGCTCTAAAAACCCTGTTCGCTCTATAGCCCCCCTTTTCTCTTTCTCTTCGGCTTCTCTTCTAAAGTCTCCACTTGAGCCATATGTAGCGGCTGCCTAGTACACAGTTTCCACTCTTTATCTTGCCTTCTCTCACTTTCTCTCGCTTTCTTGCCTGGAGCAGACAACATTCTCTGCTGTTTCACTGTGGTGGTTGATGTTAGGAGAGGGGATTCAGTGTGTATGTTAGTCTTGCTTGTATGCGGGTGACTGGCACTGGAATTCTTCCCCACTTGTAAAGGAGACATTCCTTTTTGCTCCTCCTATGAGTGGTTTTTCCTTCACCCCCACCATCATTCCACCGCCTAAAAAGCACCTTATCCTGCCATATCTTTCATGGGAAGAAATAAAAAATGGAGTGTGGTCTAGATTGAATGGCGGGCTGTGAGTATTATTCAGAAATTCAGCTACTAGCCAGCCGGGTGATCTGTTGTTAAGAGGACACCCTTTTATTTTCTGTTATGGTCCAAATAATTTCATTCGCTTGTATTAATAAATTATTTATTGGAATATTATTGGTGTATTCTTTCTAGCTCTGTAATAACTCAGACTGCGTGTTTCTTTCGTCTGCACTTGTGTGGCTGCCTAACTGTCTGTCTGGTTATCCGTATGTGAACAAACAAGATTTATCTTCAACCACCCTTAAACAAGCATACAAAAGAAGTCTTCAAGTAAACAGTATTCAACGAGACCACCAGTCTACGCCTTGGTCATCAAGCAGTCTTGATCAAGAAGTTATCTTCTTCAACCAACTTAGTAGTGTCGCTAATCGGTAATATTGACGCTAATGACGTGTTCGGGATTGCCCTCCTTCCTTGTCCACGTCAAGCTAAAAGATTACGTAGTAAATTACATCACCACATCATTTTCCTGATTGATTCTATTCAAAGTAAATGATATTTAATTTTAATTTTTTTAAATTATTTACTCGCTTATGTAATTTTTATATATTTATTATGTAATTTATTTATATTAGAAGGGACAAATTACATAATTTCAGCTGTAATAACTGATAATTTTAAATATTTTTTTTTTAAATAATTAAAAAGAACTAGTTAAAATTAACCGTAGAAGGGATTTATTTATTTATCAAGTAAGAACTGCTTATATCAAGTAACATCTCTCCAAAAAAATTGTGTAGGTAATAATTGCGTTTTTACAGTTTTGTAATATATAGTATGGTAATATTATACTGAAATGAGCAACTATTACATTTAACAGAAATGTCATTTTAGAGGAAAACTTAACGTCAGTGGTTCACTATTAACAGGACCCATTTATTATTAATTAAGTTATGGGACCCAATTAATTTCCCATTATTCCGGGAAAATGTTTTAAATAAAAGTGATAGATCTACATATATTTTGTTTGTGTATTACATTTTAAGATAATCGATTAAATAAAATTAATCGATAATTTTAAAATTATCTCCAAAACTAAAAATCGCAGAAGGCTGTAACTTTCAATTATATGTAAATATGTATATTTGGTATTACAATGTATATTTTTTTTTCACGGTTTTTGCTACTTTCTCTCAAAAATAGCTCCAACGAATTTTTTTGTTTAACTTTGTACATCAACTACACATTTTATTTGTAACATTTCTCCGGGAAAATTCACTTAAGGAGTTTTTTGGGAGAAAGTGGAGAGGAAAAACTATTTCAGTTTAATATACAATTCCATCATCTAAATAATATTAATTATAATTAAATATGTTGCAAAAATTCCGAGTTTGAAAAAAAAATCAGTTGACCAGAATTGCGTTTTCACTGAACACTTTCTTCAGTTTTCTGCGATTTTCTCCGCAAAAACGCCGACGAATTTCATTAAATTTGGTATACTAACGATGAACATAAAGATCTATCACTTTTATTTGAAACTTTGTTCTGAAAAGTTCATTTAAAAAAGTTAGGGGGGTTAGGAGCTCCTCAGTAATGTCATTTTATATAAAATTGAAATAAATATTTTGTAAAACTGATAATTTTGAAGCAACTGTATAAACTGCAGTAAAATTAGGTTGAATAAATGGTTAAAATTAGGTTGAACAACTGATGTTGTTGGTTGAAACACAGATCGATAGTGGAGAACCAAAAATAAAATGAATAGAACACCCATTTTCATTAAAACAAGAAAAATTCATAGCCGATCTCATGAAACTTACAAAGGTCCATTGTGTTTAATTAACATGTGAACATGCTCTGTAATCATTAGCCCACATACAGCTGTGATTGTTTGCTGTTCTTTTTTTTTTTTTTTTTTTTTTTATTTGTTTGCTGTTCATTAACATTTGTTTACCTGAATTCAATTAAATACTTAAAATTCCCTCCCACCATTTTTTTTTTAACAAAGAAAACTGTTGTGAAACACTCACACGACTTTCTCTAATTCTAATTAATACAATTTAGTAACAAATTGTCTATAAAATTGCAACGTTTAGAAACACTGCCAAAAAAAAGTGATGGACATATATAACTGAATGGACTCTGTGGACGCCCTCTGCCTTAAAAATATGTAGCGTCAGTTTAAATTTAAACGCATTTAATCAGTTGAAGATAATTGTTGTAGCTTTTTTCTATAAAGTCGCATTTTCGGTGACGATTTCTATCAAATTTGGTCCACTATCTACTGCATACTAATATTATATAAGTGGTAATAACCACACATTGTACTGAAGTGGTACTTTGGAGCAAAACATAATTACTACTTGTTCCCTCACATCCTCCGCCCCTCCCCCAAACAATTTTCCAGAAAAAAATGTTTCAAATAAAAATGATAGGTATGTATGTATGTAAGTAAAGGAAGTTTAAAGAAAATCGCGAAAAACTAAAACTTCCGGTAGATAGATCTTGCCCGAAGCTTTCGTGTCAGGTGCAAAGATAGAACTTAAAAATGGAAAACCACATTTGAGCTATCTGCGAGACATTTGTTCAAATACACATACACACACACACACACACACACACACACACACACATACACACAATGTTTCGTTAAAAACATTTTTTCGTACATAGTTTCGAAAATTTCACATGTTCACAGTACTTCCACTTTCAAACATACTTACTCCAATTAGAGAAAGAGAAAGTGAAACTGAATTCCTGGAATTGCTGACTGAAAGCGGTGAAAAATATTCATACAGCTTTCTCTTGTTCCAAGTTTAATTTGGTCGTGGAAATTTTACAGATGTGATACTGTATAATTCGTAAACATTAAACAAAAGTGTGGCTCAAATTTCTCTCCACGAAGAACGGTCTTTATTACAATTTTTAGTTCCTCTCACTGTATATATGTGTGTGTGTGTTTTTGAAATTCGACAATGGTACGAGGATAAGAGAAAGTTAAATAAAATCCTACACACAACTTGCGCAAGATTAGTCAGCTCTTTAGCAAAAACTTGTACGTCAGTTAAAAATTATACCTGTCATATATTCCCCAGAATTCTCTTAAAATTAGGTCATTCCTCTTGTTACAGACAACACTGACCATCAAGTTTGATAAATTTTGGCCGAAATCTTGGTGTCTGATGCGGTCATAGTCCCTCTACTTGCAAGTTTGATATTCTGTTAAAACACGCACACAGATCATGCGCTAAAAACATTTTTTCGGATTCAGGAGAAATTGCATGTTTCCGGCTCCAAAACATGTATTTCCGGTGAAAACTCAATTTCGACATCTGGCACGATCGCAATACTTCCACTTGCTAGGAGTGAGAGAAAGTAAAAATAAAAAGTTTTTTTTTCTGTAAGTAATCACTCTCTCTCTCTCTCTCTCGCTCTCTCTCTCTCTCTTCTGTCTGAACAATTGAGCAGTTTCTGGGAATATTGCGGCGCTAAATTTCCCATTAAAGTGTACTTCGATATGCTGTATTGTTCCATTTCCTACTAAGCACTAAACAAATAAGTATTATGTATAGTCAAAATTCTAATTTTGAAGTAAATTTTTCCATTTTAAGTTTAAGAGAAAGTCACGTGAATGTTTCACACAGGATTTTTTTTTTTAATTTTTTTTTTTTTTTAAGTTTACAAAATTATATTTACATCGATAACTTATTTTTCGAATGAAAATCCTCATATAAACGCAATAATTCCTCAAGTGGATGGGAGTGGGGATAAGAGGGAAATAAGAAAAGCTGCAGACATACACTTGTATCAATACAATGGTATTATTCAGCTTTACGTTTTCCATTTTCCCTGTTAGGATTGGGAAAATCTTCGAGAATATAACTGTGTGCGCACTGGCAATAGTTTGGAAAGCTCCATACCCACACAGCTAAGGTAAGCTTTCCTTTTATGCTACTCTTTATTAAATGGTGGAGAATGGAGTCTGCAGGAAGTATATATATATATATTTCTTCTTCTTTTCCAAGATGTACTTCCACAGATATTTTCAGCAATATATTCTTTAATAAGGGCTTTAAATTCCAGTGATCAGTTTACTGGATACTTCACAAAATTTTTGGTGGTAACAGATATCACAACTACTATTCATAGAATTATTATTTTCTGTTTACCATTATTATTATTATTATTATTTGTCTGTGGGGAGGGAAACCCTACGCTATCCAAAGCCTCACTGGGCCCTTGTAGCTACCCCAAGGAAAACAACAACAAGCCGGGTCTAGAACAAAAATCCAGACCCGGATCTAATCCATCTAAGATTCACCGCAGTCCGAATAAATCGGACAATAATCTTAAGCGGAAATAGTCTAAGCTCTTCCACAGACATCCTATTCCGACCAAAGGTCCTGAACCTAATTTCCTCACAACCCAAGCAATCAGTCATAAGATGGATGGGTGTTTCCTCCTCTGTCTCACAGGTTAGAGAAGGTTTACGGAAGCCTGAGTAGGTATCTTCTGGGTACTGGTAGAGGAGAATATTCTGAAAGAGATAGCTTGGAAAGAGAAAGAGAAGGGCTGAGAAGTCTCATTACCAGCAATGGGGGCATAATAGATCTCTTTTAGTCGCAATGCATTATTCTCACCACCCTTCCAAAAAAAAAAGAAAGAAAATAAAGCTACTTCAGTTTCATCATACTGAAGTGGCACTTTCGAGGTAAGCTAACTGTAGGCTCTCTAAGAACCGGACCAAAAATCACTTTTCTTGGGAAAATATTACAAATAAAGGTGATAGATAATCATGTCGCGTTTACCAAGTTTAAAGAAAAATCGTTAAAGCCATTTTCAAAACAATTGCGAAAAACTGAAGGAAAAAGCATTCAGTGAAGTGGTACTTCCGGTTGATGGATTTCGAACAGAACCTTATTGTCAGATGCGGCGGCGGTCTGTCTAAAGGGGAATATCAAGTTGGAGCTTCCTCTGGTTTACTTTATACGAATGATTTTGGTCTCTTACACAAACACGAAACACTGTCGTACTCAACGATTCTTAAAATACGTATTTCCGGTGAAAGTCATGTGACACTATGGTAATACTATGGTGAACAGAAGGAGCCAAATGGTTTGAGGGAGTATTTTTACTCACATAGGGTGAAACTTCCCTATGTTTCTAGAGATGGATATTCTGTCGCAGAACCTCATTCAAGTCCAACCAGCGCGTCCTCGTCGCGGCTCTGGAAACATCTGCGCTCCACAGAGGGTAGCCTTCGGGCTATTTGGGAACCTAGCGCTCCCACGTACCTCAGCTACAATTGAAGACTAACAAATGCAGCGGTGCTCCGTCAGGAGTGTGAGTTGGTAGAAACTTTTCTGCCCTCTGTTTGGGTCGCCATAATTTATGTGCGGCCTGAATCTCTTGCAGCGAATTCTTTCGCTACGCAGCCTCTGTGGGGGTTCATACTGCATCAATTACACCTAAACGCATTAACATCGTACACTTACACAATTACACTCTTACACGCCAGTGGCACGTGCTGGTGCCACCCACATGTTTGCCGTGTGTGAATACCTGTGTCGTGGGGAAGGGAAGTCCTGGTGGTTAAGGACGCCGGTTCTCGCTGGAGGCAAGTTCCCTCGGCGTGCCTTGCAGTCCAACATACCACTTTGGTTCCTGACTCCACTAAACAGGCGGCCAGAGCCTAACCGAGCTATGGTCAATCGGCTAGCGTAAAGAACGCACGGGTGAGCTCCCGGGTATTGTGGGCCTTGGCTCACAATCCCTGGGCGCTATATCTCTAGGGTAGCTCTGGCGCTTCTTCAAAGCGTCCCAAATTGTGAGGCTCCGTGGAGGGTGGAGAGCTCTGGAGATGAATTTTTAATTTTATTTATTATATGTTTTTAATTTTAAATTCGTCAGCCGGGGGCCCCTTAGAGGAGGGGGCCACCGGTGGTGGGGGTAATTCCTCTGTACATCCAGAGTCGGGTGACCAGGGCCTGGATGCACTAATGGGTGGGAATCTGGAAAAATATCCAGAGGCAGGGAAGGCTTGCTTCTGGAGGAGAACGTGTCAGGAGGAGCCGCGGAGGACTTCTCCTCCTGCGGCGATTTCTGAAACGTGGTAAAGGAAAAAGGAGAGATATGTAAGGCAGGTATTTTTATTTTTATTTATTTATTTATATTTATTTGTTTGTTTATTTATTTATTTATATTTATCTATTTGTCTATTTATTTATTTAAATTTATTTATTTTATTATTATTTGTTTATTTATTTATTTTATTATTATTTGTTTATTTATTTATTTTATTATTATTCATTTATTTTTGTTCCTGCCTGCTATCAAGTTTGTCAGAAGTTCCATTTCTTACATTAGTTGACCTATTACTATGATTGACAGGGTAGAAATGGTTCAGGTTAACTTGCAGCATAGCAAAGATGCCACGGCTAATTTGTGCCGCTCTATTGCTGGGTTGCATACATATTTTACACTTATCCAAGAACCCTATGCTTATAAAGGATTGGTTCGAGGTTTGAGTGCGGTCAATGGCAGGCTGTTTGTTGCGGATGGCGAGGACACTCCTAGAGCATGTATTTGCGTTAGTAGAGATGTCGGCGCCGTTCTGATTTTTCTTTAAATTTCCTACATAATCGTTCTTCGCACTCACACACACATACACACCACACATACACACACACGCACACATACACACACACACACACATACACACACACACACACACACACACACACACACAGATACCTATCACACAAGAATCTATGATATTTGTTTTTTTTTCCAACTTAAGGCGCTTCAATATCTATGGTCATTACCTTCTCAATGCACTGCCGGCCTCCGGGCAATGTTCTCTCACTACAGACAACACTGTCCATCACCGAACAGTGAGCTGTAGAGACTCCTAGGAAGAAAAAATCTAAGGGTAACACTGGATTCGAACCCGGGACCTCCGTGTGGGAATCCAACGCGCTAACCACTTACCTAATTCCTCTCCATATTTGATTTAAACTATTATTAGAGTGTATTCAATGTGATTGATGCTATTTCTCGGTTAAAAATTAATTACTTAATACACCTGATATAATCATGTGTCATGAGTGCGAAAAACCGACATGTTACTCCTACCACCTCTCTATTAACGGCAACTCAATAAAAATTGCGAGTTTGAAAAAATATGTTAATTTTATAATTAATTGTATTAACAGTGTGTTTCACTCTGGATTTCCTTTTTTTTAATTTTAACTGAATAAAACAAAGATTTAAGAGTATCTGAAGATATCTGGTATCTCTCGACAAATTTTTGCTACAAACTTTGTTAATATTAAACATCTGGAGAGGGAAGTTACTTCAAACAATAAGAGAAAGTTGTGTGAGTGTTTCAAAGACTTCTTACTTTTTTTACTGAATATTAAGTAGTCTTCAACATTACTTTGATAGAACATCACTTTCCAAGAATCTCTACAATATCTCTATAAACAGTTTCCTCAGAAAATGTTTCGAACAGATGTGGTGGTTAGTGTAGCAAGTTTAATGAAACCTATTGGTGTCTTTATAGTAAAAGTCGCAAAATCTGGGGGAAAAACAACTGTTCAGTAAAGATGCATTTCCGGTAAACCGGTTTATTCAAATTCAGTATTAAAATTTTGTAATGTATATATAGGTAATGTATAGGTAATTAGTATAATGAACTGGAAAGGGCTTAGGATAATAGTATAATGAACTGGAAATGACTCAGGATAATAGTAATAATGAACTGGAAATGACTCAGGATAATAGTATAATGAACTGGAAAGGGCATAGGATAACAGTATAATGAACTGGAAAGGGCACAGGATAACAGTATAATGAACTGGAAAGGGCACAGGATAACAGTATAATGAACTGGAAAGGGCACAGGATAATAATATAATGAACTGGAAAGGGTACAGGATAATAGTATAATGAACTGGAAAGGGCACAGGATAATAATATAATGAACTGGAAAGGGTACAGGATAATAGTATAATGAACTGGAAAGGGCTTAGGATAATAGTATAATGAACTGGAAAGGGTACAGGATAATAGTATAATGAACTGGAAAGGGCATTTTAAAGGATAACTGGAAAAAATTCATTCTGCACTTCTGGTTACTTCCGCTTGACCGATTCTGACCAAAACTTTATTGTCGGTTCTCAACTGTGGTAGCCTACTGGGGGTTTCTGCATTTTCTGTTTTTTGAGTTTTGTTAAACTCACACAGACAGACACGCACACAAACAACAGACAGTTTCTAAAAGCCACTTTTTCGTACTTGAGAGTACTCATTTCGAAAAGTCGACTCGAATGTATAGAATGAAAAAAATTCTTTCATTTCATTTATTTAGTTTTGTTGGTGATATTTATCAGCCGACAGAAGTTATATATTTGTGAAAATTAGTAAGTTTCGGCCAAAACAAAAAAAGTAATGTACAATTGCCAACGTTTCGATATATTTAATATCTTTTTCAAGGCGCTTTTTACTTTTATTTTTGTGTGTGTTGATGTACTTGTGAAAAGTGAAAGTGAAAATACTGGTAGTCTGTAAATGTAATATGGTCGAACATATTACAATTGAGAAAGAGAGAATTTTGATCGGTTAAGAGATTATTCAGTAAGAAATTGCACGAGTTATTACAGTGGTAGACGTCAACATGCATAGGATAAGTTTTTATTAGACATGCAGCATGGCAGAGATATTTATTGTTTATAATTACACTTTCAACAATTCAGACAGGGGGAAGGAGTATCTACGGCCCGAAAGAGAGGAAGTATAGTAGAACACAAGAGCCTCAGGTGATTGGTGAGGGAAGGTGGCTAGCTATCCCCTCCCCAATTCAAGATGAAGTACTATACGTCAAGTTTCCACTGTAGTTTATTTAATTTGATCACTCTTGAGTTTGGCTCATTCATCCAACTCACTCTTTTCCTTTCACAGGGCACGACGCACTCTTCATGGGAAATTGCACAATTCTATCTCCTAATAATGTAATAAAACCTATAGGGTGCCACCCGCTTTCCAATTTCCCGTTCCGTTTGAATAAATTAAGCCAAACTTGTTTGGAATATTAACTAACTTTTCCTGTGAGAAGAGAATTTTCAAAATATTATTTAATCATATTTCCACAATATCTGCACCTTTTCCCTGAGTTTGCTTTTAAATTAGGTAACGGATGAATTATTTATTATTAATATTTATGTCCATGTTTGTTGCAAATTTTCAAAATTTCCTTTTCCTAAAATTACTGGAAATTCTTGTGTAGCTTCTTCGCAATGTTTGTTTATTCGTACCGACATTCTTCAGAAACCCTTAAACATTTTTTCGGGGAAAATCATTCTAATAAAAGTGGATACTGCAGCAGTTAGCATTTTAAGTTTAAAGAAAATCGTTGTCCATTTTAAGAAAATCCCGAAAAAATGGGAACAAATTATAGTAGTCACACTTCCGGTAAGTAAGGTTTTAATCAAAAATTCGCGTATGAAAATATGAAGTGTTTTTCCACGATTTATTTATTTTTCAATATATTGTTCACACATAATATACTTCCATTCACATATACTTCCAGATCTTTCGCAAATAAAATATTGTTTCATACTCAGAGATCTCCGGAAATACAAAACATGTATTTCCGGTACAAACTCAATTTCGAAAATTTGAGTCGATCGCGATACTTCCGGTTATGGCACTAAGGGAGAGCAGTAATATAATAATCATAAATAATACACGCCCATTCCCCAAAGTATTTCCGTCCCTCCCCGCAAAATGCGCCTGTCCCCCAAAAATAATAATATAAAATTCAATAATAATAATAATTACTTTTTAAAGTAAACTATTATCGCAACTATATATATAGCAATTTTTGAAATAAATTGATTCCGAGCTGAGAGTGAAAAAAAAAAACAGTCTATAGAGGTGGAAAATATAAAGTTAAAGGTGACACAGTATCATCAAAATGTGAGGTAAACAATAGAAGGGGTGGAATTGTTGTCAACATGATGGGAGTAGTGGCGACAGACTGGGGAAAGGATGCCTAGCGATGTCAGAGTGATAGTGTGCACTCAACAGTGGAGCATTGTGGTAGGGTATGGGACATTTTCTATGAAACGGAAGTTTAGTGGGCGGCGATGTTCATGATGCAAGAGTGGTGCGTGTGTGTGGGAGAGGGGGAGAGACGAATAGAAGTAGCACGAACAGCAACAGCAGCAGTCTCTTATCTTTGTCACTAGATGGTGTGAGTTTTGGAGAGACATTAGTAATATAGTGCAAACATGGCTGTGTTTGTTACACAGGTATAGCGCTATACAGACACACACACGCAAACTGTTCATATACAGTTCACACGAGAAACAGACAGACATATCTATCTAACCCCCTCTCAATCTTGTAAACACAAACACTCACAAAATATATATGCATACATTACATTACGTACGTATAAATGTAAGTTTAAATTGTATCAGTTTAAACGTAAAACACAATAGTATCTATTGAAGTAATGTAACTTTCAAAAGACATTGATAGGGGACACCATACTAGGATTGTCTACTCCTATGTAATAATTGTAGCGACATAGTTTATCTACACACCTATATCAACAATTTATTCATATGTACGTCAAAAGAATAAAAAAAATAAAGAAGAGGAAGCTCAAACATAATATACCGTTTCTCCACTGCATTCGACATAAAGGTTTCCTCGAAAATCAATCAACCAGAAGAATGTCACTAATACTGCTAAGTAATTGGAAGTATTGCGATCGTGACAAAGTTTCAAAATTGTGTTTTTTAACTGGTAATTCATATTTTGGTGGAGGTTACCTGAATAAAAAAAAAGTGTTTTTATTGAATGGGCCCTCTGTATGTGTGAAGAAAACAATCTCAAAAATGAAAAAAAATCACTGGAAGCTTAAACTTGGTATTTTGTTTAGGTACTACCACCGTATCCGACCGGAAGGTTCCGGTCAAAATCCATCATCCGGAAATACAGCTTTATTGAATTTTTATTTTCTTCCGTTTTTGTGAATTTCTCGAAAACGACTCCAACAATTTTCTCTAAATTTTGTATATATGTAGATATAAATCTAAAAACCCTATGGCGCAACAGCCCATGAATGGCCAAGGCGTGCCAGACGGCACTTCAATACGGGGGCGTGTGGTAAGCACGCCGCAGTTCCCACGCCTTTGAGTTAGCCTTCGCTACCTAGGGCGCTACTAACTATAGCTTCCCAGTTTTATCACGATGCTAGGACAACACCGATATTGCCCTCACGGGAATCGAACCTGAATTCTCGCACGAAAGGCGATTGCGCTAGCCACTAGACCAACGCGTGAGGACAAGATATAAATCTTTGTAGATATAAATGCATTTCACTTTATTGGCACCATTGTTCCGAGAAAATTGATTTTTGGAAAGATTTGGTGGTAACAAGAGCGTTAAGCTTTCCGCTAAGGTACCACTACACCAGTACAATGTATGGTTCTACCACCCTATATAATATTGAAAGCATTGTTAGAATTCCATATTTGAAGAAAATCGGTTAACCGGGAGCGCACCTTTACAGGACAGTTTTTATTTTTTTGAAAAACGTCGGCAATGATTTTCCTTGACCCTTGTAATGCTAACTTCATTAGATATAAACCAGTCACTTTTATTTCAAACATTTTTCAGGAAAAATTATTTTTGGCGGATATTTTGAGGAATCTGTGACGTTATAATTCAAATGTTTAAATTTAAGTTTGTGCAGTGATTTGACACTAGCTTTTGAATTATTATTAAATAGATTCAAGTTCTACCTGAGTATGCAACTGGGAGAAAAAAAACAAACAATCCAAATTTAAAGAAACTTTGCCAATATCAGAGACATTTTCCGTGGTAGCCTGCTTGAATTTGTCTTTTTTGTATTTTAAAACACTTTTAGAGTACAATTTAGTTAGTTTTCAAATATAATTTAAAAGACTAGTCAGTGTATAAACTGAATTTTCTCTGTGCAAGTCTGTGTTATCACACTGTCTGACAAAACGCATCCTGAAGATGGGCGGACGCCCGAAGCCGGTCGATGACCACAAAATGAAGCAGGCTACCACGGAAAATGTCTCTGATGCTCTCCAGCTGTGCGGAACCAACCACCACAACAAACGTTGCCAACAATTTGTGTAACTTGCAGTAAGAGGAAGTCGGGTGAGCGTTTCACATCAAATTTGTTTTCGTCATTTTCCTTCAAAATGACTCCAGCGCCAGTCTAGTAATAATGTATGTGTTTTTTTAATTTATAACCTGTATAATTTTTAATTTATATTAAAAGTATTGCTAAACGTTCAAAGTTGAAGAAAATCTGTTTTCCGGAAGTGCTATTCTAGAGAATAGGTTTCTAACGAGGGGAGTTTATACCCCTTAGCTTATTTAAATATAAATCAAGCCCAACAAAACTAAGTCTATCAATTGGAATACATACGAGCACGTCGTTGTGAATATTTCACATTATACACTGCATTTTGTTTGCTTCTGTTAATAATACTAAGATTTTATGTTTCTGAACTTAAAGATAACTGTAAGATGCACATATATATATATATAAAGCCCTGGAAATAACTCTACCCCATAGGGTTTAAGGTCGGAGCGAAACAAAGCCCTTATAAAACGATTTCTGCATCTCTCTCTTTTGTGAACAGCTTACTTCTATTTGGTCAAAACCATTCCCTGCGTTCAGATTACTTTTTGTACAGATATAACTTCCTAGTTTTCTACTTTTTGAGGGGGCGCACTCCCTTACCAGTGAAGAATCGTTATTCTAAAAAAAAACAAAAATGAAGAAGAAAACTCTGTGAAATAGATATAAATGGTTTTATTGTCGGACAAGTGGATATTCTCCAGGCGTTCAGAGAATTTATACAATGAGGATTTATTTATACAAAGAGGATCCTTTTGTTCCATAAAACGCTGCTTCACAACATCCTTTTTTCCCCAGCTCTCATTCTCACTACGACTACATTTATATCCACTTCCTTTTTTGCTGCCAATTGGTATAACTTTTATATTCAGATCGTGATGTTTTATATTTTCAAGAAAGGTAGTTGTCAATTTTAGTCACTTGGAGTTCTTTTATTTATTTTATTATTAGACCGGATGAACTAACTCATCATTCAACTGTCATATCTTCATCAATATACGACAAAAGAGAATCGTTTTAAAATTTACTTTTGTTTGATGTTTATGTTGCTTTTACTGTTAGAAAGATCCTTAGTATTGGGAACAAATTTTCGAAATTGAGTTTTGACCGGAAACAGTTTCACCGCTACAGATAGAGATTAATTTCGAGCTGCAGTAATATAATCAAGCGGAACAGCTAGATATATATATAAAAGACAATATTGTGGATCAAAGAAAAAGGAAGGAGAGAAGAGGGAAATTCAGCAGTTATAGGTTAACAGGTAGATAATAATAGGTAAGTTAATAGGTATAGGTTATAGGTAGTTAAGGAGAATTATTTCTACTTCCAAGATCTCCTCCAGCGACGGCTCCAGGCGGGCTCTCGCCCAGACCCTTCTGCGCTCATCGCCGCGACCCTCTTATTCGTCAAGACATAATAGTAGTATGAAATAAGCCATATAATTAACAACATCGCAATTTAAAAAACTACATCTTAATTCACAAACAGCTTATTAACTAGCTTTGTCATTGACGGCAGAGTATAGGCCCGACACTACAGCGCCATCTATTTTCAGGGCTAGTTGCTTCGGCAGTTAGTGCAGTAACGATACCTGCATCAAAAACGACAACCATTGGCAATTGACAGAATGATAAGAAGTTTATTAACAACCATAGAATGGGAAGTGAAATTAGCGTGGATCAAGGCACTCGTTGGGATTGATGGAAATGAGATAGCTGATTGATTGGCAAAGGAAGCATCAGGTGACAAAAACATGCAGATAAGCTATCAAAAATCTCCGAAATCATTTTGGAAAGATAAGCTCCATACGGAAATGGAAAAGAAGTGGGAAGTAGAATGGAGGAGTGCAACAAGAGGAAGAGAATCACGACGATACACAGCAACTATAGAGGAGAGACAGCGATTAAATTTACGCTCTGTGTGGTACATGGTAAGATGACTATGTTTTCGAGAAATTTGGTGAGGATCGGTCAATAAAGAAACATTCATCATCAAAAAATTCAGAAATCATTCATGACCGATCCTCACCAAATTTCTTCATAACGTAATTCATCAACGGTCAACAAATGCTTTTATGGCACAAGATTATTACTACAATAAAATCCCTTTCAGCAGGGTTATTGTTGGAAGAATAAAACACACACACACATACACACACACACACACACACACTGAAAGGAGAGACCATTTTCTAAAAACAACTTTTTCGTAGCCATGAAACCTCAATATGTGTATTTCCGCTGAAAATTCGATATCAGAACTTTGAGACGATTGCAATACTTTCTGTTACTAGGAGTAGTAAAAGAGAGAGAGAAAAAAGGTATCAGGAAATATTGCACATTTAATTGCCGAAATTGAGTCTTTACTGGAAATACATGTTTGTTAAGGTCCACTGACTCTGTATGTACATGTGTGTGTGTGTGTGTGTGTGAGAGTGTGAGAAGGAATATCTCAAAAAGAGAAATCGCAGAAAACTGAAATATGACATTTCGCTTAGAACCAAAACTGCCCGCATCTGATACGAAAGTTAGGATCACAAACAACCAAACAGGAAATGCACCTACTGGTTTGTGTTCCCTCAAAAACAGCTCCAACGATTTTTTTCTTCAAACATTTTTTTTTTTTTTACGCACACACAACAGTTTTTATCTTTTATTTGAAATGTTTCTCCAGAGGAATCTTGCTTTTCTGCGGAGCTCTAGGAGAAAGCAAAATTAAACTTTCAAATTAATTATCCATATATTTCCTTTAGAGTAAAAGTAAAATTTGATAAAGAAAAATCCGAAAGTTATTTACAATAAAGGAATGGTGGCGGGAGAGAAGGGATAACAAACAGCTAAACATTGCTCAGCTTGCATGTAAACCAAATAACTAAAATACACGTTCAGCATTAATAGTCCTGTTTGTTATCTTTTAATCAAACTTTAATTGTTATTGAATTGTCTTATTTTGTGTGTGTGTGTGTGTGTGTGTGTTTGTTAGTTTGATGGCAGACCTTGTAGATTTTAGTCGAATTAAGTTTAGGCTAGGTCTCTCGATCTCTCTTTCTCACTCACACACACACACAGATACTGTCTCCCTTCTTACAAAAATGAAAGTAAAACGCCATTGGAACGGCAAGACAGCCTTAGACTGTAATGAAGATTGGAACAAAATCAACAAGTATTTTTTTATTTTCATTGTTTCTGAACAACAGTGTTAGGTTTAATCAGTTGTTAATACTAGTGGTGTAAGGTGTAGTAATTGAGTGCGTTCGTGTTTTTTTTTTTTTTAAATAATGGGACAATTATTCTACTAAAACAATTTAACAATAAAAGAAATATCAGAAAATATGATATAATTTTGCTTAACATCAACCAAATGTTCTGCAATCTTTTTGAAGATAATTTTTGTTTTGTTTTAGATTTTCTCCTCCATGTGACAGAAAACCGGAGAAGCATTTTTCCGAGGGTCTTCGTTTTTGACATGAGGGAATCGAGTGCAAAGTTCTTTTACAACACTCGTTCACTTGCCATACTCTTTCTCTCTCCTGTCATGAGTGATATTAAGAGGTTCGGGCAGAAAAACAGATTTTCAAATTTTCACCGACGTTTTGGCTAATTTGAAAATCTATTTTTCAGTCCAAACCTCGATATTATATTAAAAACAGCGATAGTAATGGGCACTAAACATAATTAATAAATATATGTCTTCATCCATGATAACCTGCCAATTTTCTAAGAAAAATGTTTCAAAAATCAAGAAAACTATAGTAATCAAAAAAATTGCGAAAAATTGGAAAAACTAACTATGCAATAAAATCTCACATTCAGTTGACTAATTTTGACCAAAACCTTGGTTGTCCTCAAATGGAATATATTTCAGCTTCCGGCGATTTGTTTTGTTAATGTTCTGTTCGCACTCACAAAACTATACAGACAGACAATTAGCTGTAAAAAACAAAAACAAAAATAACATTTTTAGAATTTCAAAAACTCTTATTTCGAAAATTTTGACAGTATCATAATAATAATCACTCTTACCACCAGTTTTCCCCGTAATAAGTAACCACCACCATGAGAATCTATAACAGTTAGGTTCACTCTATTTAACTGTATTTTCCTACCAGTTTGTTTTTTTAATAATGCATGCAAAGAAAATAGGAAAATTCTCAATTCACCAACATTTATCGGGAAATCATTTCCATTTCCACAATGTGAATACAAATACTCCTTTTTAGTATTTCAACTTTCAATTTAATATTTTATTTGTGTAGTGTACTGTCCCGTATCCTGTGTGGGAAATGGATTCCTCCATCCCCTGTATTTATTATTTATAAAACAATCTTCAAGTTCATGAATACGTGGAATAGATATATAAATATATTTGTACTTTGTTTTATTTTTGTAAAAGGAAGTATTGAAATGATGTCAAGTTTTCCAAATAGAGTTTTCACCAGAAAAAACAATTTGAGACTCCTTGAAAGTGAAAGAAAAAGATTTTAGCAAATGAGCTTTGTGAGTGGTGTGTGTGGGTGTGTGTTTGAACAAAGATCATAAAAAACGAAAAATCTTAAGAAGATCAAAGTTATATTATGTCCTACGTTGATACCACCAGCTGATCTAACACGAAGGTCTGGTGATGGTGTTATCTGGTCTATCTTTTTATTTGAAACGTTTTGATTTGTTTTTAGGGATCTGAGGGAAATGCAAGGGGACTGCTTAAGGGGAAAGCACGGTTCCAACATCTACAATATATTAAGGTATTTTTTTGAGGGGGTATAGCGCACTGCTAACAAAAGAGATCTATTATGCCACCTCACTGGTTTCAACCGGATTAAAGTCTCTGAGGAATCTCAATCCATGAAGATTCGAAGGAGAGTATATCTTCCTTCCCCGCCCGGTAACTATCCAGGCTTCCAAATCAACTCTGGATGACAGCATCCTGGATGACTCCGCCTCCCCACAGAATTATAGGTGCTATCCTGTTCCAGGCCCAACTTCTTCAGATGCTGCCCTGAGTCTGCAATGCCCCGTGAGGAAACCCGCCAGCATATGAGCCTGTTTTTACTTAAACTGATGCACACAACAGATCTAATCTGGTTATAACTGCCAGACAGATCTTAGCATGCCTCATACCTGGGCGTGCTTCCCAGAGCTGTGCTCTTTTCACTTCCTCCTTTTTTCTAAATTCTTAACGAAGAGATTGGTCGCTTATTCCATAGAAGGATTGAGGCCTTAAAATAGCCGATACTGCGCCTTTTCTTACCAGAATGTCGTCCATCTCATTTCCTTCCACGCCAACATGCTCTGGCACCCAAAATAGGGTAACTTTGTTGCTCCTGTCCAGATCATTGAGTTTGCCGAGGCATTCCCATACTATTTTCGAACTGATGACATGTGAACCAAGTACTTTAATGCGGCCTGGCTATCATATAGGTATTGAATTTTAACCGAAACTGCGGTTTTACAGTTTAGATTTCTGATTTTGTTCGGAATTTTCCTACGAAAATGTCTCCTAAGAAGAAAATTTACTCCAGATTGCTGACCTCACAGGTATGGACTCACTTTCACTTAAAACATTTTTCTGGGCAAAAAAAAAAACTTGGTTGTGGTGTTTTAGGGCAGTGCTTCTTATACGAAAATCTTTTCTTACATATTATATAAATTTTGAAGAAATTTATTTGAAAGCTACTTCTTTGGCATGGTTACCATATATACTAAAATGTAACGTGATGGATAAGCTTGCTTTAGTTTGTGACACAAATAATTAATTCGTGGCTGAATATCCTGCATAATGTAGGGCGCAAATCATTTTTCAACGTTTACGATATTTCGACATAATTAACGTTAACACCGAAAATTGCTTGCTCACACAAATATGTCGAACAAAAAAAAACAAAGTGCATTTACAGCAATTTCTTCGAAACATTAGGAAATTCATTTTTTATTCCAAGCCAGTATTTATCCAAAGATTTTTTTTTTTAGAAATTAAACTTTTAAAGTTGTAACGCTAGGAAAATTCTTCCTGAGATTCTAATTAATTTATCTTTGCAAACTGAAGAATGGTAAGGAAAAAATGTATGTTTTCTTGTATTTAAACTGTTCATTTTTACCGCAATGTTGATCTATGCTCAACAAACACTACAAAATACAAGCCTAGAATGGGATCTATATCGGCAGTTAATGTAACAAGAGTTTTTAACTGTTAGCAATTTCAGTCTTTCGTGAACACCGACTTTAATTTTTTTTTTTTTTTTTTTTAAGATGGCATGTCAATAGTCATCGATGTTTTGATGCATCATGTGACTTTAAATTATTCTTGATTTTATAAGCGTTCAGAAATTTATTTATGATTTATTTTAGGATGTCACTTGTCGGACCGACAAAATAGGTGATTAGGAACGACAAATTTGGAGGGAGCAACAACAGAAAAAGTAAAAATAAATCACACCAAAATATTCATAGAACGACAAAGTTAATAATAAAGCCTTCAAACATGTAGTTTCACGACAAAAAAATAATGAAATGAATGATAAAATATGTAATTCCAAGGAGGACGCATTGCTTTCATACTTTTGTCATGTTGGGTTTATGGTATGATGTATTTATTATATGCATTTTTTTATACTTGCGAATTTTTGTGAATTTTTTATAGCATTTTTGTTATCATAAAACAGATAATAGATCAAGTGTATATATACTACAATACAACAAACATGTAGTACAATGACGGACACCGTTATGATAAGTAGTTGAAAATTGGATTTATTTATTTTTAATTATTCCAGCCCGGGATCTTTTTTTATTTAGCGATTATAAAAGTAAAATAATTTGAATTACTTTAATACATTTTATAATTACCGTATTTTGGATGGCAAAGCATGTTGGCGTGGAAAGGAAACACGCCTCACCTCCCTTTTTGGGTCCTGAACCCTTCTTGTAGAATCAGTGACTGGTCTCTTCGGTAAGAACATAGAAATGAGAAGGGTGTGAAGAGAGCACAGCTCTGGAAAATCCTTCCTGGTCTGAGGCAAGCTGAAACCTGCCTCTGGGCTAAAACCAGAAAAGATCTGAAGCATGATCAATTTAAGTAAAAATAGGCTTCGTTTGCGTAGACTCAGGGAATAACAAGAAGACACTGGGTATAAAATACGATAGCGCCATTACTAGTTCTGTGGGGAGATGGAGGAGACTGCAACATAGTCCTAACGAACTGCGATGCTATCATCCAGAGAAGATTTATAAGCCTGGGTAGTTACCACTGGCGTTGGAAGAACCTTCCCAGATCCTGAGATTCCTAAGAGATATCTCTTAATCTTGAAGAGGTGCTGGCACCAGTGGCTGGCACAATATATACAACCTTATTGGCTTTCAATGTGTAAGTCTCTGAAGAGGCTCATTGCAACATGGGCGAGACGTCGGTTTTTAGCAAACCATTGGCGCGGTCTCTTATCCGGAAACTCAAGGTTTTTCTTAAATTTAAATTGCCATTTATGATAAACAATTCACAGTGATGATCACCTTTATTTTAGCCAAATCTTACAAAACATTTAGTAAACAGTGCAAGTTTGAAGGAAAATTCGTCAATTCAAATTGTAATAATTGCATTAAGAGAAAAGTCTTCTGGGGGTTTTTGTTTTCGTTTGTGTTCGTGTGTTGAAGGAAAATTTTTGCATTTTGAGATTGAGAAAAATATCCAGTGGAAATATTATAAAGTTACACTATTATTAATGTGAAGAAAAATTTTACTCTTCTTGGAAAACAAGTGAAATTCTTGGGGATAGGGGGAAAGAATACCTTTATTGTTTGCTTGACTTGAAACTAGATTTAGATGGACATTGAAGATGAAAGAAAAAATTTATATAGAATAAAATAAAGCTACCTTAGTTTTATCTACTAGCAGTAGTGTAATTAAGTTCTGATTTTCTCTTACTGCTAAAAGAGAAACATTGCGTTCGTGTTGAATATTCCAAATTTAATTTTCTCATGAATTACAGATTTTAAGAACCATTTACACGACTTCCTCACACGAATTCTCTTCAACTTGAAATTTTTGACACATTTCAACACCTAACGTTTAGTTGTTCTTACGTATTTACAATATGTGTAGCGTTAATGGATTTTGTGCGCCAGCGCCTTTATCAAACCGTAACAATACTTGAAATTTAACGACACAGATTTTCCCAACACCCTCCTAATGTGCATTCCAAATTTTAATAAAAATCCTTGAAGCCACTTTTGGAGAGAATGAAGGCAGATAGACTGCCCAAGAGGCTCCTCTATGGTCGCCACGGTGGGGCCCGACGAACAGGAAGATCTCGTCTGCGATGGTTGAATGATCTCCAAGATACTCCTCCACCTCCTCCTGACAGACTACACAAAGGTTCTGAGCTAATTATCACCAACTTGCGTTTTTTGAACCTGCTACGCCCTGAGAAAAGGCTTGTCACCGGACTATCTGGTTCCTATCTAAGCAGAGAGTCTCTTTCGTTCTTACTTACACAGCTTCGTCATCACCATCTTGCTATATTTAGCTCATAGACTTAGTTTTCAGATAGCATCGTACACCCTCTAGAGCCAATCTCTGAGAGTTGCTCGTTGGTTATCTCTAGGACAGGTTCTGGGCCACAGAACGGAGTATTAGTCCCTTTCCTGGCCGGTTGGTCTACTGCTTCATTTCCCTAATCCTTGCATGTTCTCCATTCCAGCCGGACTTTATTGTGTCGGGAAAGTTGCGTCAGGGATTCTCAACACTCCCTAACCAGAGATGAGGTGGTTCTGAAGGCAGCAATGGCCTTCCTTGCCTGTCCTAAAAGATAAGAATCTCCTTGTTTTTAGGGGCCATTCTCAGGTTGTCCTCAGCGCATTGATTGATTTCCAAAGGATTGTTATTTATTTAAAAGGACTATATGCTAATCTCCATGTGTTTCTTCTAAATAAAGTGAAAACAATGTAAAATGGCAGTTGATAAAGTAAAACCACTTTGATGGTTTTAAGTTAGCGAGTAAGAAGCAGTGAAAAGAGGGGAAGTGAGTAAAGTTGTAAACTGGAGTGTAGAGAAGGGAGATATGTTTGTTGCTTGAAACTTTGTATATGCAATGCTTGTTGGACTGGATTGCTTGCTTGCCTTTGTTATTTGTTTGTTGTTCTTACTGTTGTTTAACATTAAAGCTTCTAGCTAACTACTTGTACTTGTAGTGAAATTACAACTATCTTACGTAACTAAATGTTATATTGTTTTCCGTGTAATTTTATAGCATCCTGAATAGGGGATAAGCTCATGGAACATTTAAAATAAAAATGGACGGATATTTGTAGCAACTAGAGAGTCCTCAGGGGGAATCCATCGGTAAAGCTTAAGTAAACTGTCGTTAAAGCTATGCTTTACAAAGGATAGTATTTTTGTTCAATCCAAGCCCAACTAACGTTCAGTAAAACTTCCAAGTTTGAAGAAAAATTAGTTAATAGTTGCAGTAAGAGAAGGTCGTAAGGAATGTTTCATATCAGATTATATATATATGTCGCGAACTATGAGTCAGCCAAACAAACTGCTAGTGTAGTTGTTATCTTGTTTGTTAACCCTCGTCTAAAAACAACGACCAGCCACAAAATTGATACAGAAATAAACATTTTGTTCCAAACGCACACAATTTAAAAAAACAATCTACCTTGTATTGATGTTTGTTTTTATTGAAGTTATCAGCCATTTCTCTCTTCTCCTTGTTTGACGTTTTGCAGTTCTCTTTATGTAAGAAGTAAACCAAAAAATACTGCAATATTTATGCAGTTGACATTGCTGCACCTTTAATTTATTTATTACTTTCACTTACTGCTATAAGAGGAAGTATGGCGATCGTGTCAAATTTTTTAGAAATTGACTTTTTCCGGATATACTCTTTTGAGGTCCCCTGAGAGTATGAAAATATGTTTTTAGCACAGGAGAATGTTTGTGTTTCTTTTTATAACATAAAATATCTCAAAAACAAAAGCTCTCAGGAAGCTCAAAATTTAAATTTCGGTTTTATAAATAATACGTAAGTTTTATAAATAATACGTAAGTAAGTTTTGAGAAAAAATCCGGTTATTTTTCCAGTTTTTTGGGGGGATTTCCTTTAAAACTTGGCACATTAGAGTAGAACGGAGTAAAGAAGGGAAGAGATTATGATAGTCTTTACGGCTCACAATTATCGCAAACCAAAAGAATCTACTGTGTATCCTAGAGGCGCCTACCGTTTAGATCGCTGCGGCTGGTTATTCAACGCCCAGTTTGAAGAAATCTTCCATATATCAGGCCCTCGGAGTAGCCGAAGACATAGACTGGTGCGTCTTCCTCAGTTGAAAACCGGCTCAATGACCACTACTAGCTAGACCCGTTGGGCTCTTAAGAGTTTTCTGAGCCTACAGAGGCCCGGCCACAACAGACACAACATAAACTTAATGCTGTCCTGGTTAAGCAGATCTCCCGTAACTTGGACACATTAATTAAATATATACAGCTCTATCATTTTTATTTGAAAACCCTTTTTTTATTTCTTCACAAAAAATTGAATATTTTGAGGTTTTTGAGGAAGCTGTAGTTCCAGCAGCACCCATATTCAGTTCAACTCCATTGAATGGTATTGTTTAGTTTTTCGCGATTTTTTCGTGTAATATCCCCAACGATTTGCTTTTAACTTTGTATGATTAATTAAACATATCCCGTTACAAAACATTTATTGAAAAACACTTGAATTTCTAGATTGAAATCGCGTCAATGGTTTGATGTAAACCGACGTTTCGCCCATGTTGCAATGATCCTTTTCAGGGTTGTTATACCTTGAAAGCGAATGGTGCAATCCATTTTAACCGTAACATTCTTCTCGGCGGCAGATTCTTGGATAAAAGGAATATCCAAGTTTCAGCTGCTACGTTTTTTCTTTTTTGAGATATTTTATTCTGAAAAACACTTGAGTACGGGGGGGTTGAGACTGCGTCATTGCTTTGCTAGAAACCGACGTTGGCTCCATTAGCTTTTAAGGTGAAACGACTCTGAAAAAGCACATTGCATTTTTGCTATGCGTCGATTCATAGCAAACCACTGACGCGATTTCAATCTAGAAATTCAAGTGTTTTCATGAAAATGGCCGTGGAAACCTAAATGATCAAAAGATTTGTTTTCACATCGCACGTGAATGTGTTTCACATTAGAGTAAGTGAATCAGTTCAGTAATGATCGAATTAAATCGATTTTTTGTTTGTTTGTAAAACAATTTTATTAATTTAATATTTGAATATACTTTAAATTTAAATAAATACAACCTAATCAATTATTTAATTTCACTGTTAAATATCAAGATATTAAGAGTAATTTTGGTAGATAAAATGAAAACACAATACTGGCCTATAGAATAGCATTTAGAACAAAGTTGTAAATTTCCTTCTTGTTCTGACAGCTACATGATTATGTCAGACTGACATGATTTAAATACTACGCTAAAATGGTAATTTACATTTACCATAAGGATTATATTATAATTGTTTTAATTAAATAGAATTGATTAATATTTTAAAATATATATTATCTGAGATTATGTACGTCAAAAATGATGTATAAGCAAGCCACTTTTTCCTGAATTTTCTCTTTTTCAAATCTGTTACATGATACTTACAGAGATTAGTTACTTTCATTACTACAAAGTAGGGAAAACTGCCTTCATATAGAATTTATGAAAATGTAGTATAAAAGTTCATCCCTTTTTCCCAAGAACAATGTGACTGAAAAAACATTCTGATACTCACAGGACTTTTTCCCACAATCAATTTTGTTTTCTGCAAATTTTTTCAAATATATCTTGTTATAATTGTGTTGTTTGCCATTACAATTTTAATGAAAATCGGTGAAAGCTGCTCTCGGGGAAATTAAAAAAAAAAAACCTAATTCTGTAAAAATCACACTTCCGACTGAGCGATTTTCTTTAAATTTAGAATTCTCGCATGGTTTTCCCAATTGACTCAATATTATGTATGTGGCGGAACCATCAGAACTGGTTCCCCGGAAACCATCACGAGTCAGTTTTTGCGGAAATATATTTCAATTAAAAGTGACATTCATTCATGTCCGTATATACAGAAAACGAAGTTTAAATATCAAATTAGAGGTACATGTGATTTTTTTCCGTTTTTGGCATATGTTGTTTCACACACTCACAGTCAGTTTTTGAAAACTTGAATGATCCAGAGTTTTTCCAGAAGGAACAGTTATTTTTAGTAGAGATTATCACAGTCAATTATATGGACAATAGTTACAGGATAATGATAGTTTAGTGGTTTGGTGAACTTCGAAAATTTGATAGGATAGTTGTACTAGTATCGGAAGCATTGCGCCGTATGTGTGTGTGTTTGTAACAGGGGATGTTTGGTAACAAGGAGTTTAGTTTGATAATGATTACACAGAAGGAGGAACGAAACTCTTGGTAAGAGACTAAGACAAAACAGAGGGATGACAGCCTCTCTCTCTCTCACTCTATGGTCGCAGTATGACAAGATATTGTTCTATAGTTTCCTTGTATAAAGTCTGTGTGTGAGTTTTGTATATAGTGATGTGTATAGTATTGTATAGGGTGGACAATTCTGTATTATATAGTTTGAGTTTCATATCTATACGGTGACATTTGCCTTATCTGTTAACGTTTAGTATGTGTTGCTACTATTAAGTTCTCCACTACATTACTATTACGTTACCAAAAGCTCTAATACTACTAGTAGTGTGTAGTTTGTGTTGTTATTAAGTTCTTGGTGGTGTGTAGTGTTAGTGGAGTATGTCATAGCTGTTGATGACGTTAATGATACTGCCAGTTTACTGCCACTGTTATAGAACAGTGTTGGTGTCTCTCTACTTACAGTCAAAACTATTATTACAGAGAAATAATAGTATAATGCGATGATAGTTCACATTTCCAGAGATGTTTGCTTGCTCTCTTTCAAACACCACTAGTTGACACTACTTTATCTACATCGAATAGGTAATTTGCCCATTTTTCATCTTTTTTTCAAGTCTTGCCGGTTACTGTAGAGTTCTTATCGTAGTAGAATTAATACTGTTCTTGTATATTGTGGCATCTCCCTATTGCAAATAATCTGGATTTGTAGTGGGGATTCTAGTTCTCAATTTTATTATCTGAACATTTTTCTAATAGATTAATCATTCTAAAATTTTGCTTAGCTCATTTGATTTAATTAAACCAATTCAATATGTTTCACCATCAGTTGGTTGAAATTTAATGGTGACAAAAGTAGCAGGATCAGTGTTGATGAAATGTGGTGAATAATGAACACTCGAACTGACTTAAACAATTCTACATTTAGCGATATAGGGGAAGAGGTTTTTTTTATAGAGTAGAATATGATCGAGCGAAGGTTTGATGATTGTAGGTAGCGACACAAATGTAGAAAGGTGTAGCGTTAGTGCTGCGAGTCATTTGAAGAACGATATGGCTTCTCTTGCTTGTTCTCAGATGAGCAAAGTGAATCTGGTGTTGTCTTTCGAAGTTGATGTTGAATGTGTCACTGATCTTTATTTTTTTAACGTGGTGACTGACCGTAAGCCCTAAAGATGCTCAGCTTATATTCGATTTCTCTTACGCTAGGCGACAGCATCTGGCTATGATGAATGAAGCCATTCTAGGGTGTAATACGTAGTTGACGTGCGTTCGGAGCGAGCGTGGTAGTAGCGCTTTCATGCGGTTGCTAATAGATACAATTGTATCAAGTTTTTCTGTAGCAAATTTGCTGACTATTTGTTGTTAATGATGAAAATAAAGTTGACTCACTTACAACAGCAAATGTGTGTGTGTGTGTGTGTGTGAGAGAGAGAGAGAGAGAGAGATAGCTAGAAATAGCGACAGATAACGATGGTATAAATAGAATACTGGTTGTAGACTTGCAGACTTAGTGTAGAGTTCTTATCCTTGTAAAATTACATATTGTCCTTATCTAATGGAGCGTCTCCCTTTCCTCATTTTTGCAAATGGGATTGCAGTGGGGCTTCTAGTTGTCCGTCTAAGTCCGCTAGTGGTGGAAAAACAGCTGGCACTCTGATATCTCTACGAATATCTAGCATGTAATAGGTGTTCCATATCTTCAACTAGGAGAAATAAAGAGTGTTCTTATATATTTTGGGCATCCCCCTTTTCTTTCTTTGGAAAGGGTGAGAATCTGGCATACTGCTTGTCATGGAGAGTTCTAGTCCTCCGCCGAGGATCGCTGGGGATAGTGGCAGACAGCTGCTTGACATACCTACGAATATTTGATGTCTAGCATGTGATATTTCTACGTCTTTAAGACTATTTTAGTTTAAGGGTAAATAAACTGAATCTGACTTTATTTTATGACAACGCCGTTTGTTCAACACTCAACAAAAAATACGTTTATTTAAGTTTAATCCTAACTCTTAAGTTTGCTGAACTCCATGTTTTACCGAAAAACAAAGTTTCAAATATAACAATGTAATCTGTATGTTAGCATTTCAAGATTAAAGAAAATCAAGACGTTTTTCGAGACAATGAAAATGCTGAATTTTTTCTTCATAACTCATACTAATTATATAAAACAGTAAATATATGCTGGGGGGTAAATCCGACTTCCACCTCCTCGTGGTATCCCCTGGGAAACGCTCTTTGGAGTAGGCTCATAGAAGCGGTACCGAGCCTTGGCGGTGTAACCAGTGATGGGGTAGACAGGACTCCTAGCCGTAGTGAAGGCAACCTGTCTAGGGGAGTCAGCCCTGAATTCAAACCCGGTCCTCCAGGGTGGGGGTTTAAAGTTGGGTTTAAAAAAAATATATGTTATTAACTTGATTTTTTGCATTTTTTATAAAAAAATTTTATTGCACAATACGATAATTTATGAAATACCTAAAGAGGAAAAATTAGTGAAATAATTAGTAAGATAATTCTAAATTTTTGATTGGCCTAACATAAACCCACATTTCCACACCTTCACTTCTACACTGTGATTGGCTAATTATTTATAGTTAATTATTTCTATGATAATTCTGGTTTAGAATTTTTTTACTGATTTTCCTATCATAGGTATTTTATAAATTATCAAATTGTGCAATAAAAATTGTTTATAAAAAAATGAAAAATCAAGTTATTTGCAACATAATATTAACTGTTTTATATAATTAATGTGAGCTATAAAGAAAAAACTCAGAATTTTCATTCCACTGTTGAAAAAGAAGGCAAAACAGAATTAGCCGGAAACGCAAGGCCGCCATTTTGAATTTCACCTTTTTATACTAGTGGGACAAAATAAAATTGATAATCACCTAGTAAAATTTCTCAAAGAAAATCACAATTTTCGGTTAGAAAACTTTTCTTTGACCTAGAAATATTTACAAATATTTAGAAATACGTAGAAACTATGCTTTGACTTAGAAATATTGCCCTTAACTTTATGAATGTGGCGCATTACACGAAGTATAATAGTAAGAGTACTTTAAAGAAGGAAATCTAGGGAAGAGATTCATTCAAAATCTAATTTCTCGCAACAACATAAAAAAAGGCATCGAACTAATTATTATGCAATTGAAAGAATCAATTATAGAAAGTAGTCAGTCAAAGTAGTAGTTAACAATTATAGCGTTATATATATTGGAGTTCGAAAATCTAAAGACATTGTATAAATCCAATTATTGGGTAGAAAAAGAAATAGAATGTATAAATGTGGATTAAAATTATAAAATAAAAATTAAATTGGATGGGCATAAAACTACTTTAAGTAGACATAAAATTAATTAAAGAAACTAAATTTAATAAAAGGACTTTTTTGAGAAAACCATACCCTCTTTCCCCCACTCCAAACATGTTTAAATGAACTTTCTGGGAAAAAAGGTTTCAAACTAAAGTGATAGGTCTCTGTATCCACAGTTAGTGTAGCAGCTTTAGAGAAATCCGTCGGTGTTTTTCGTGGTTTGACGTTTTCCGGTCAACGGATTTTTTCAAACTCGAAATTTTGACAACATATTTAATTCTAATTAATATTATTTGATGATAGAATTCTATAATAAACTGAAGTAGCACATTAGAGGAACTTGAAGAGCACTTGGATCCATTTTCGAGAAAGTTGCAAAAAAGTGAAAAAAAAAAAAATCAGTAAAGTCGTACTTCCGGTTGAGGAATTTTGACAGATAACGTACTGTCAGATCCCATGGTGATACCCTAAATGGAATATCAAGTTTGAACTTTCTACGATTTTTCGTTTTTGAGCTATGCTGTTCACATACATACACATACACCATTTTCTTAAAAACCACTTTTTTGGACTCAGGAGACCTCAAAACGGATATTTCCGGTGAAAACTCAATATCGAAAATTTGACACGATTACAATACTTTCTCATACTAAGAAGTAAGAGAAAGTAAAAAGTAAAAAAATATATATATGTAACTTTTTAATGAAATTAAAGAAATAAATTATAGAAAGTAGAAGCGTTATATATTAGAGTTTGAAAGTCTAAACGCATTTTATTAATTCAATTATTGGCTAGAAAAAGAAATAGAATATGGAAATGTAGATTAAAATTATTAAATAAAATATATCAGAGTAGATTATCAAATAGTAACTGTTATATTTTGTTGCAAGTCTCCTCAGTTCGAAGGTAGATATAACAGGAAATTACCTTTTGCCATTGGTGCAGGTTATACTTACTCCTTACTCTTTGGGATGGACATTACTTGAAGCCTACAGCAGGTTCCTTCTTCTTCCCCTTACATCCTTCTTGGTTCTTTTCTCTCTTTTATTGTGTTAAACATGTTCTAGTTTTGCCTCCTGCTGCTCCTTTTTTTTTTAAAGTAATTTTTATCCCTTTCCACACAAGTCGGCCGTGTCTTTCCTTCTTCCTTCGTTCTATGCTTCTTCCTTTATCTAACTTCCTTTTTTTTTCTTAGAAGGCAACCTCCTGCGTCGCTTGTTTTATTTACTTCAACCCAGTTTCTCGTTGGCCCCCCTTCAGTAACTTTACTTTAATATTAATCGCAGTCTATTTGTGTTTATCCCCCACCCCCCCCAATCTACAACTTCTACAGTTGAAGGCGTTAACTTGATCTTAAAGAATGAAATAAAAATGTATTTGTTACATAATACATAAAATATTTAACAAATACAAATAGGTTTCACACAGTTGCCAGTCGGGTACAACTTTTTCAGTTAATTCAATTTAAATTTTAATACGACTTTAGCGTTTCAATGGACTGAATTTCACCTAATAAAAAGGAATAGTCTAAATTATTAATAATTGCTCTTTTTTTTAAATAATACACAAAGAATGAAGAAAGAGAATATTTTCACGATAATGTCCTGCATTGAACATTTTTATGTTTGTTTTTTTTTTTGTGAATCTTTCAAAATGGATTTTATTTATAATTTTTTTTTTTTTTAGTATTTTTAAATGGAACTTTATTAAAATATCAAAATTAATTTCAAACACATATTATGATTTTTGGCAATAATATTGAGGTAATTGGTTCGACTGTCTCCGTAAACGTTCGGCACTCATTCAGGATTGAAATGTTGAATTCACTCCACTCTATAATTTTAATAATGTCGCTCACCCCACTCCAATCTACCCCCCCTCTCCCCCTCCTCACTAAATCGTTTGACGGACGTTACACTTTTTATCATATCACCCTCCCATAAAACATTTTCAATGTTAAAAAGAAATAATTGTTTAAGACTTTCTTTTTAACCTCCTAAATTTTCAATATAAATAATAGTTAAGTTCCGCCAGGGTTAATGGTACAAATAAACGATGGTTATCGTAGGGGCTACGGGGTTTTTACCTTTAAAAAAATCTGGTGTGAAACAATCACACGACTTTCTCATACCCTAATTAATAAAATTTAAACAACAAATTTTATTTAAAATTGCAACGTTACAATGTTTAGTTGGGCTGATAATAAAAATGGTGGTGGGGATTTTAGTTGCACATCTGGGCAGCCTTATACAGAGTATACTACTCAAGTATAAGACTTATACTATTTTACTCAAGCCTTTATTGTATCCAATAAAGCTTGAGTAAAATTAAATTAGCTGACCGACCCTCGAAAACCCACTAAAATCAATTACGCAAAATATTATGTTTCTATCTGTGCCGCTCGCATATCAAGTTTAAAGAAAATTGTTGTAACCGTTTTCGAGAAAATTCCAAAAAATTTTCTTGACTATTGCAGTGGTGTTTTACGTGATACCTAAACGGAATACATATTTTTGAGATATTCTGCTCACATACACACACACACACACAAACACATATATATTTACTGCATACATATATATATATATATATACATATGTATATATATAGACCATTTGCTAAAAACATTTTATCGAACATTTTGTCGTCAAAACTTTCATTTCCGGTGAAAACTTCGTTTGGAAAATTTGACACGATCGGAATACTTTCTCTTACTAGGGGAGTAAGAGGATGTAAAAAGAATAATCCCCACCACCTTAGAAGTAAATATATATATATATATGTATATATATATACATATTGTATATATATCGAGACTGCAGGTTTAAGCTAAACCAAGGCCGGCATCAGTTTATCGAACATTTATGAGTCAAAACTTTCATTTCCTTGTGTAGGTGAAAATTACACTAATTTGATTGTCGCCTCGCTGCGATGGAATAAATTTCTGAGATAACTTTCTCCTTTGCAGTTTCTAGAAAATTGGTTAGAATATATAGAGTTGCCACAGAGAAAGACAGGTGCAATTTAAGCCCTAATCAACTCTGCAGAGTAATAGGGGATTATGACTTGGGGGTTGTGCTCAGGCACAGGAGAGTGAGGAGCGCTGTATTATAAAAGATTGGCTGCATATAGCTTGGGTTTTTTTTAAATTTTTCCCTAATCATTGATATAATTAGGCTTCAAATAATGTATATATTTACCTTTAGGAGGTTATAGCTACTAAAGCTGACACTCCTGAGTTTTGTACATTTTTGTAAATTTATTGTAAATAAAATGATTTATCTATCTATCTCTATCTATGTTTGGTGAGAGAAGTATGTATGAAGGATAGAGGGTGACCAAGCATGACTGTTGGTCGCGTGATAAATGTAGATTAGTGTTGCGTTGGCGACATGAGCCGCCTGAAGAGCGAAGTGGCTAGTTAGAACTCTTACTTATTAGGTTAGTAGATTAGATTAGATTAGCACTGGATACCTGGCCGTCCAAATTGACTCACCAATACATTGCAATGAGCGTAACAGAGGAAGTCATGTGTAGATGAATTACACTTGGTGGCTGATATTGTCGCCTCAGTTCGGCTAATAATGGAACTATATTGAGTGCAGATTTTGTGTGATAAATTTGCACTACTGCAAACTCTAGCTAATCGTTTAGTAAACTTAGCAAGTTTATAGAAAATTTCTCATTTAGAACTATCAATAATTACAATAAGAGAAAGTCGAGTGAGAGTTTTCATTTTAATTAAAAACTGTTAATAGAAAGACAATTAACCGTATTAATTGATAGAAGAAAGTAAAGCGAAAGAAGCTAGGCTAGATAAGGTATATTTGATCCTTTTACAATACACACACACACACACACACACACACACACACACACACACACAGTAATGAGTTTTAAAATAATTAATAAAATGTCGCCCCAGATTCTCTTTACTTTTATTAATATTATTGCTTCTCCAGTTATCCTAGTAAATAAATACTACACAAATGGGCTAGCTAGTTAAAGTTAATTAACATTTTAATTGTATCATTAAACAATTTGGTGGATAATTATTTACTGTTTAATATTCCTTCATATTTATTCAAGTGAACAAAATTTCAATTAATAGTGGTTTAATATGTCGTGGGAGAGAAGGGGAGAATATTAATTAAATAACAATGTTTAATATCATTAATCATTTGCTTATTCAATTTTATTAGCTTCATAATTTTATCTGATACGGCCAACCGGATCTAGAATTATCTATTTAGAAGTTAGAATCTGTTACTGCTGCCAGAGGAAGTGTTGCTTACAAACGTTTAGTTGAGCTGGCCAAGGTTATAAGCGTTACACATATACCTGAGTGGACCTTGTGGAGCGCATTCTGCCACAATCAACAAAGCTTGCAGCGGGAATTTAAATTCAACCAACTGTTTTAAACCCAAACACCTCTAAAATTAATTTAATCGGAAAATTGCTACAAATATAAGTGATATAAGTACAATGTGTGGTTGTACTACTATTTAATATAGAAAACATAGTAGAAATTGCTATACTTTGTGAAAAGTAGTACTTCCATTCAGTAAAGTTTGAGAGATTTTGATCCAATCCTTATCATTGGGTCTCCTGACAGCACTAAAAGGAAATATCAAGGTTGCACATTCTAAGATTTCCCGTTTTTGAGTTATGCTGACCATACACACACACACACACATGAGACCAATTTCTAAAAACCTTTGCACTCAGGACTTTAAGCCATGTATTTCCGGTGAAAATTTGATACAATCACAGTACTTCCTCTTACAGCAGTAAGGGAAAGTGGAAAAAACTATTCCCTGATTTTTGCAAAAACTGAAGAGTAATTGATTCGGTGACTCTCTTTCAGGAAAGTAGGGATCTGAAGAGCGGAGCCATCCAAGTTATGCTAAAGCAAATCTTTGAATATGACATTAAAAAATAATTCTGTTGATTCTGTCCAGGAAAATATCTCTATCTTCTATTTTTTTTTGTTGCAGAAAATAACCCCGGTAATATCCGCTTATCACTTACTTTAGTCAGTTTTCTTTTTTCCTGGTGATATCATCCAAATGGGAAAACAGTTTTCCATTTTCTTTTTTTTTTTCTTTTAGTAAGGATAGAGCTAGATCGATTTGACATTAGGCAACCACTGGTTTAAAGTATATTCGCACGCGCGCACACACACACACATCTACTAGTATGGCCTTTGCGATACCTAGGAACCCTTCTCCTTTTTCTTCAGGGTTCCTCCATGCTATTTCTCTAGTGAACTATTCTAAACGGTCATTCAGCCTTATTTCTCAATTCATTGTTCGATTTCTCTTTCTCCTACTATCCTTCCCAACCAAAATGCACAAGCTCCTCCTTTTTACTTTTTTGTAATACTCCCACTTTCTGTATCCTAAGAAAAATTCTATTTCTTGCTTTCTACCATTCACTGGTCATGTCAACTGGAAAAAAGAGTTTCTTCTATTCAACTGGTTTGTCAATTTCGTTGGGACTCTATAAACTATTGTATGCCATCTTCTTCATTTTCCAAAACTTTTCGTTGCTGACTGTTATCTCCTCCAGTTACTCTTCTACTTCCTTTGTTAAAACCTACTTACACACATCGTCATCACAAAATACAGAGCCTGCTTTACACACATCTTCATCACCGATTTTTTGTTCTCTCCCACTTTTTTTTTTTAAATTCCGCACACTTCTTACAAGTTTTAATTGTAGAATATTTAACTTCTCTACAAAATTCGTCCATCTAACGGCATATTCAGCACGATTAACGATAAAATATGTTATTTAACAAGTTAAACTATTTCTAACGACAATTGATACTGCAGTAAATTACATTATCCTCACAGATTCATCGATTTTTATTTTTATCTTGGGTTTAGCTGTATTTTCCATCAGTTTCTCTCATAATTACACAAAAAATAATATAGCGATCAGGTGGCTGGTCTCAAGTGGTACTTCCGATTTTTCCCCTGGTGGTACTAAAACGAAATATCAAGTTTGCATGGAACTTTCTGCGGCTTTCCATTTAAAGTTATGCGACCCCCCCCCCACACACACAACAACACTACCAAATTCTTAAAAAAAAAGAAATACCCTTTTTTGGGGTCTGGGGACCTCAAAATATATTTCCGGTGAAAACTATAACGAAAATTTGACACGACTACAATACTTCCTCTTACAGTTGTAAGTGAAAATCAAAAATATCTAGTCTAGTCGTGCTCTTCTAATTGAGGGATTTTGATAGAACTTTCGTGTCGGATGCGATGGCTGATGGGCATGGATATCAAGATCCTGCGAATTTTCGTATTTGAGATACTTTGTTCAAGCTCATTCACAAAATACACACTCACATATTCAGATATTCATAGATCATTCGCTAAAAAACGTTTTATTCGTATTTATAAGTGGTCAAAACAAATACTTTTGGCGAAAATTCAATTTCGTAAACTTGATCGTATTACGTATTTACTACGATCTATCTATATGTATTACTATGATCGTATTACTTCCTCTTACATAGTAACAGGAAATTATATATAAAAAACAATAATTCTTAATTAAATTAGGATTATTACAGACTTAATGTTGTTATAAAAAATTGTTGGTGTGTGTGTGTGTGTGTGTATGGCGAGTGGGGTGAAAGTTCTAATTTTATCATTTTCGCTGAGTTTATAAAATTTTGCCTTCCGGATTTGATTTATTAAAATAGTGAAGTACTTGCTATTTGGCAGAAATAAATCTCTCTTAAAACTACTGCTGTGTGTTGGTACAGAGGAAGTAGCGGTGCAAGGAAGGCCTTTCCCGCACTTTCTGACGTAACATACTGATATTATAACAGACACACACACCAAGCATTACAGTTGGATACACACACACACACATATATATATATATATAGTGAGTGGTGCGATATAGGATAGTATAAAGCATGGGCGCTGTTACATACCAACGTATTGGTGCATTGCAGGCCGCCCAATGGACGGACACACATGCCACCAGCTGGTGTTCCCCAGTAGTTTCAGCAACCACATACAGGGTGTGTTAGTGAACACACTTTCTTCCTCAGTTGCTCTTTTCCACTCTCATACTCGCTCTCTCTCTCTCTCTCTCTCTCTCCCTCTCTCTAACTCACAAGCTCATACCATTAACAACAAAGTTTTATAATAGTACATCACATCTATCTCTAATGGTTACCATAGTAACAGATAAAGCCCAGCATCCACAAAGCTTTTATTATCCACCGCTGTTACTTACAAATGCGTTAATATTCTCACACACAGATATACGTGATTCACATACGACGACGCGCGGTCATCTTATTGTCCAACTTTCTCACTTTCTCAACCATTAATTTTTCCTACGCGTGTAAAATTCCTTTCATCCAGCGAATTAGTACATGTTTACTTTCTCATATTGTAGTAAGAGAAAATATTATGATTGTGTCAAATTTACATTTATTGGATCATTACCGCATACGACACGTAAGTTTCATCAACCGGAAGCACCAGTTTACTGTTTTTTTTTTTTATTTCAAGTTTTCGTGTTTCTCGATATTTGGCTTCAGTGGCTCTTTAGGGCCTATTTTTTCCAGGAAAATTAATTTTTTGGACAGCGGCATTTTATTAAGACATCAAAAGCATTGCTAAAATACCAAATTTGAAGAAAATCGGTTAACTGGAAATGCGATTTTACACGAAGATTTCGGCCAACATCATCAACTGGAAGAGCGACTTTACTGAATGTTTGTCTTTTTTTCACTTTTTCATGATTTTCTCAAAGACGGCTCCAACGACCCCCTTTAACATCATATACGATTTACACGTACGCATACTTATCACTTTTATTTGAAACATTTACCCGGGAAAATTGATTACAAGAGTAGTACCAGGGAAACAGTAACGTTCACCATTCCTCTGAAGTACTACTTCAGTACAATTTATGATTCCCCCTTATATAATATTAATATGCATACTTCCTTCCAAATTTAAAGCAAATCAGTTAACCGGATGTGCAACTTTACAGGAAACAATTTTTTCAGAAAAACGCCACAAATAAAAGTGATAGGTATTTGTCGATGCAGTTAGAAGTGCAGTGTCGTTATAACGATTTTCTTCAGATTTGCAATTTTAGTATTACTTCTAATTTATATTAATACTATATTATAACTGGCAGAACATACATTGTTCTGAATTTGTACTTTAGAGGAAAGCTTAACGCTACTGTTCCCCAAAAATCAATTTTCCTGGGAAAATGTTCAGATAAAAGTGATTGGGGCGATTTATGTGTAAGTATACAAAGTTTAAAGAAACTTTTGGTGCTTATTTTTTGGTTAAAAACATTCATTAAATTTGTAACTCCAAGTTGATAGATTTTGTCCGAAATTTGTGCAGTACCCTAAACAGAATTCCAAGTTCAGACTTCCTGTGATTTTGAGATATTTTGATCATACACACGTACAGGACCACTTGTAACAATTTTTTCGTACATAGGGATCACAAAACATGTATTTCCGGTGACAAAATTTGACACGATCGCAATATTTCTTCTTACTAGGGGGGAGGGGGTAAGAGAAAGTAATAAATATGTAAGTTTAAAGGAAATTTCTCAATTTTTGTAAAATTGTATTTGTCGCAGTAAGAGAAAGTGATGTGCGTGTTTCACAGCAGATTTTTACTTAGTTTTCAAAAAAGTATAAATTTTTATTAGAGGTGAATAATGAAGTGAAAAATGCCGATTTTTTTAAAAAAAATAAAATATTCATTAAATGTTTAAACTAGTTCTGATTAGTTATGTCACATTGTATGGGGGGGGGAGGGAGTTATACATTTATAATTGTTCCTTGCTACAATACTGAAGGGGAAACCAGCCCACAATTGCAGCCTACTATTTGATTTCACACACACCCACACACCTCTGTTATAATCCTAATTCGTGCAAAATATTATATGGCCGGAAAATTCCGCCCCTGTTTCCATGTACGTGGCTTTATTTGTGCCACATTTTGACTAATGGTTATAATTTACCTATTAACTAAATTTTGATGTGAAACGTGTATGTGATTTTTCTATCAAGAATAAAAATGACAACAATTAATACAGAAGAATATCGAAAAATCTGAACATAATGCATACTAATATTTTAAAATACGGCTGTAACTAGCTGGTTCTAACCTCATGGAATTCTAAGAATTTTGTTAGGTTCTTGACCTCAATGTATTTGTTCACTTGGTTTTTGCAATAAAATGGAATAAAGTAAAAGTTAACAGGATGAAATGAGAGCCGAATTTTGAACAGAAAAAGTGGAAGAGTCCTTTGAGAAGGTTAAACTATAGCTGCTTATCAAACTTATTTATAGAATAAAAAACTTTCAATGAGTGATAACCGATGTTGATGGTGTGTGTATTTAAAAAAAAAAATCTGGTCACTTAATCGCCCCCTGCCGACGACGGCGGTCCAACAGTCGGAGAAGCTGTCGCTTGATGATAGGCTATGCCCTTTAGGCTTCAGCCACCTTGTTTGTTCTCTTTCTAAATCATTTGCCGACAGCCTTCTTTTTTATTCTCCCACTGAATCTTCTACGCCGCCCTTTACATCAACATAAAGAGAGGCTCTACCCCATTGGCTAAGGACCCCAATGCTCACAGATTCTGAGCTTCTATCAACTTCTCCCAAATCATTGGCCCTTCTTTTTTTTGTTTTCCCTTCTCCTCCCTTAAATCCTCTTTGTAGTATCTTACTAAAAATTTCTCTATTTCCTCGCAGCCCATCGTCTCCTTTATATCCCATTCTTTTTTTTCTCCTCTTCTTTTTCATTTAGCCTTTCTTTTCTAGGAGTAAAGGGAGAGTCTGCTACCCCACTGGCTATGCCCCTCTTTGCCATCCTTTCCGGTGACTTAATGGGAGACTCTGCTCCAGGGATACTTGTATTTTACTTCTACCAGCCCATAGCTTGCTTAGTACTCCCCTGTTCCTTTCATTAAACCTGCTGTCTACGGCTTCCTTTCCTTTGACTTAAAGGTTAAATTTCAAACATTATTGGAGATTAGTTCAATATTATTGGCGCTCTCTTCTGGTCTTAGAGTAGTCACTTCTACTAACTGCCTTCCCCATTTATCCCCCATCACCTGGGAAAAATTAGTAAAATTTGTCATTTGATATGTAATTATATTGATAGCAGTAAACTTTACCTGAATGTGACTATATTGTATGGCAATGGCCTGCGTATAATCCGCTTAGCAAGATTGTAACGGCAATTCATTTCACTTGAAATAAACTTGAATTAAAGACAAATACGCTGCCCCCCCCCTCTCACTCTATCTCCATAAAATAAAATTTTTCAGGAAAATGCTTGCAACCAAAGTGAGATCGATGCATTGAACATTCTTTGTTTAAACAACATGGTTAGAGCAGATTTTTGCTAGAAAATTAAAAAAAAAAAGAACCTTTTATTCTTACAAGTCACAATTCACATTGATGAATTTCTGAGCGAAAGCTTCGTTTCAAGTGCAGTGTGGTAGGAGCTAAACGAAAGATCAAGTTTGAGCTTTCTGCGTAGTTTTTTTGTCTTTTCTACATCCGGATTCCCACATCATTCGCTGAAAACAATTTTTGCGAAGAAAAACTCAGGATAAATACTGAAATAGGAACCTGCCGCTCACCCTTAATATAATCTTCAGAAACAAATACTTAAATCTTTTCTGTGTTAGCAAACTTAATTGAATTCAGCGACAGTCAGAATATATTGATGAATAAGGCTTGGTAGCTGTAGAGGTATAATCACCCTGTTTACTGAGAGATCCTCAATGATCTGTACCCAGTCGATGACTCTAAAAGGAAGCAGGCAATCACAGGGGTGGGTAAAAAAATTCCTGATGTTTTTTGCCCCCCAAACTGCGCGACACGATCCCAGCACTCCCCCGCCTCCTACAAGAAAAAGGTATAATCAAAATTTGTGTAAAACAAGAGGGAAAGAGAAAAGATTTTTTCCAGCCCTAATTTTCTTTTTCTCTCTCTCTTTCTCTTTTATGTGGTGCACACAGTTTGTCCTTCTCCACACACACACACACACACACACACACACACACACACACATAAGCCGCTGTCCACAAAGTTTTTTGAAGCTTCCTCATTCAGTGCTTGCAGTATCGTCTATTTTTCGCTCCCTCCCCACTTAAGCCTCCCTTCTTGGTCAACAGTTTTGGCCGGCTATTTCAGGGCTTGCTGGTGGGGGGTGTCGGCGTCTGCTAAAGGAGGATCTTGCCTTTTCCCAACCTCAAGTCTTTCAACTTGACTTTAAGATATTCATGAATGTTTTTGGCAGTGGTAATGGGTTTTCTCTCTCTCTCTCTCTCTCTCTCTCTGTTGCTGTGGGATGATATCTCAGCTCCCTCATACATTCGCAAAACTGTTTACACAGTTCCCTCTTACTTCCGTCCATGCAGCACGCAACAACAGGAGACACACTATCACTAATAGAGGAAGAAAGTTCGCCAGATTCTACCCTAGTTGTATACACAGCTTACATCGGATTCATTTTTTTTTATTTATTTAAATGTTCATTAAATGAGTGTCTCTAGATTTTTATTGTTCGTCTCTTTTTTCCGCGTCCGTCTGCAGAAAACAAACAAAAACACAAATACAAGAAAAGAAAATAAAGAACATAAAAATTCCACGAACAAGTAACAAACAAATCAAGTGTTATTTTTAATGAGATAAAATTCCCCCCTCCAACACAAAAAAAAAATTGAATAAATAAAAAACCAAAAAGAAATGAAGTTTTTTTTTTTAAAGGAACTTAATTTATTTTCCTTTATCTTCTTCCTAATTAATATTTCAATTATCTTTTTTTTTTGTTCCTATTCGCAGTCACAACAATCAACACAGGAAGTTCTTCCACAGGAAGTATTAGGGAGTCAAATAATGCTTTCCTTCTTTTCTTTTTTTACTTGCTCTTAACGCTGCTGTTGCGGGAAGTAATGTAATCGGGTGAAATTTTCGATGTCGAGTTTTCACCGGAAATACCTGTTTTCAGGTCGTCTAAGACCAAGAAAGTGGTTGTTAGAAAATGGTCTGTCTAGATGTGAACAGAATAGCTCAAAAACGTAAAAATCATTATCATTCCATGTGGGTATCACTATGGGATCCGACAGGAAGTTGTCTGTCAAAATTACTCAACCGGAAGTGCGGTAGTGCAAATAGTACTATAAAGAGAAGCCGACGGACACAACTCAGCCAGAATCCCCCTAAAAGAATCAATTTTCCCCCCAAAAAATTATAATCAAAATTGGTGGGACAAATTTATATCTATATAGTATCCGGTGTTTGGAGGAAATTAGTAGAGTCAATAAAGGGAAATCGCTAAAAAGTAAAGATGCTTTTCCACTTGACAGATTTAGCGGGAAACCTTCGGATCGGACCCCAGTGATGATACCTACCAAAATAGAATATCTATTTGAGCTTCCTGTGATAAATACAAACGCACATACATATACACTCATGCATCCATCTCACAAACCATTTTGCCAGAAACTACACTACTAATATTATCTTCATGAACCAGTCTCATACAATGGAAAAGATCCCAAAAGCGGTCAAAGGTTTGTAAACAACAAAAGCAGGCTGAGATTGTCGGACTCAGTCTCATAATAATAATAATAATAATAATAATAACACTTTATTTATTTTTCCAAATGATATGTAATGGTACATAAAAGTTATTCTGTAGGGCATGGATTTCAATCTGTCAGCCAGTAGTCTCAAATAAATATTAACTACTTATTGTCCGTGATAATGTAGTCCTTGACGAAAACGTCAGGTGAAGAAACCAAAGTCAAAGAAGACAAGGTGGACTTCAGGTGAAGAAACCAAGGTCAAAGGAAGACGAGGTGGGGAAAAAATGGTAAAGTGATTCTTCGATATTCCATTGACTAATCTTCAAATGTATAAAAACAAATCCAAAACTTTCTAGAATTATCTAACTTAAAATGTTACTGATAAATGATTGGGTTAAAAATTTTAGAATGAGCTAATAAAGTGGAAGCACTTAAAGTCAATTATACGGAAATATAAACCAAATCAATAACACTTATATTACAATCTACATATATGTAGCAGACGCCAATAAATTGGCTAGAATGTTAATTAATTTAATGATATACAATCCCATTATCCTTTTTATTAAGAATGTAATTAACATTTAACATTAATTAAAACAATTATACAATTTTCAAATTGTTCTCTTAAAAGTACATTATTATAAAATTAATAAACCCAATATTTGTTGTACGACAATATAATAGAAATATTTAACAATGCCCCAAGTTCGTCTCGAGAGTTCACTTCAACGCAATGTGTCTGTTACACTCACACTTGTTGGTTTATTGTTGAATATATGTGCGGGAGGTTATAAGGTTATGTTAATATGTGTGTGTGTGTGTGTGTGTTTAATGACTAGCCTTAAAGCCTTAAACTTTGCATTACCTTTCTTCAACTTTATCTATTCTTATCAGTACTTCTTATCTATTCTTCTCTGAAATTTCTTATCCCCCCTCCTAATAAAAATGACGATAAAACACTGAGCATACTTAACACCACTATTAAAAATTTAGTTATAAAGTATCCTTAAAAACATGCTATTTATTATCACTATTTTCTAATCATAATTTATAATAATTCCATTTTGGTCATTCAAAACCACATATTCTCCCCTTATAAACCAGCCTCGCACATATAGCAAACCACCAAACCAACAAGTGTGAGTGTAACAGAAACATTGCGTTGAACTGAACCCTCTACACGAACTTGGTGAATTAGCTCTGACGATGGATGAAAATCCGAAACCGGTCAGGAATAAAAACAATATGCATGCTACGATGGATAAAATACTAGATGTTATCCAGCATTGCGGACCCATCCACATATTCAAAAGGTTATTAAATTTAAAAAGTGCACAATATACTGTATTATATATCCAAATATGCAAGTATAATTGTGATTTATGGACGATCTGATTATATTAACTTCCTCTTACGGCTAATAACAGGTTTCTCTTAATAGCAGTAAGTAACAGTATTGCAGTAATAGTACTGCAATTGTGGCAGATTTTCGAAATTGAAGGTCACCGGAAATATTACATGTTCTGGTATCTCCGGTGACGTCAGACACGAAACATATTGTCGGCGAATCGTTTGTTTTTGTTCAATGTTAATCACATGAGTTTATGTGTCACATAAAATCACTCAAAAGCGAAAAAGTTATAGGAACTTACTCAAGTACTTGACACTGAAGTTTCAGACAAAATCCATCAATAGGAAGTGCATCTTTTCTTAATTTTGTTGTTTTTGTGTTTCTATTTTTTCACGATTTTATCGAAAATCTTCTTCAATGATTCCCCCCCCCCAAATTTTGACAATTCTGGGATTTTGAACGGTTCTAGGAGATTCATGTCTTGGAGTAAATAATTTAAACTGCCACTGCAGTTTTTCTCTTGCTAGGATTTCTCATCCGTCGATGGACAGTGTTGTCTGTAACGAGAGAACACTGTCTGAAGGCCGATAGTGCACTGAGAAGGCTCCCGTCTGGGAGCATAACTAAACTTTTAAGTAAAAAACCCCAAGATATAGTGCTTTGACTTCTTACAGTGCGGGTGTAGTAGTTATAAGCATGGACTTGTAACTGGGAAGTCGCCAATTCGAGTCCCGCAATAGTTGCTAAATTTTATATTGGCTTAAAAAGTGTTAATAGTAAAGTAGGTGCTTCCGTCCTCGTCCGCGAATCTAGTTTGGTAGTTGTATGTTAAGCGTGCCTAAAAAAATAGGCATTACTTTACTTTTTACTTTATGTAGCATAACTATACTTTGTACATTGTACTGTATAGCTGTACATTGTTCATCAGAGGAAAACTGAACGTTATTGTCCCCCCCCCCACCCAAATCAGTTTTCCCAGGAAAATATTTCACATAAAAGTGATCAGTCCTTTGTGTGTAGATAGTGTATGGCGTTTCAAGAAAATGGTTGCAGCCGTTTCCATGGAAAATGCAAAAAAACTATTCAGTAAAATCCCATTTCCGGTTGATGGATTTTTTCCGAAATCTGCGCCTTAGATGCGGTGGCAGTGCCTAAACGAAACACCAAGTTTGAGCTTCCTGCAATTTTTCGTTTTTCAGATATTTTGTTCACTTACCCATACATAAAATGTTATCGCTGAAAATATGTGCCTCAAAACATGTATTTCCGGTGGAAACTCAATTTCGAAAATTTGACACAATCGCAATACTTCCTCTTACCGGAAGTGAGAGAAAGTGATAATACAACCAGCTGATCTAGTTATTTATCTAGATATATCTGGGATAAAAGCTTTATAATTAGAATATTTGGTTTTTCTCTAGTCCGCCTCCATGTTGTAAGTAATAATAATACCAACAATTTTATGCAAACTTAGCGTGAGTTTAGATATTTTAATCGCGTTAATAATCACGCCATTATATTCTTGTTAATATTCTCAAGTTTTTCTTTTTCTTTTTTTACATTTTCTTTTCTTCTTTACATTTTTACACAAGTCAACAATTTAAATATTTACCTGGCTTATGAATATTAATTAATAAAAACAAATTTACTAGAGATTATAAGGGAGCGGCTTATTATATTTTTTATTGTAGTTTTTGTATTGTAGTTTTGACCTGATTTATTTATAATTTTGAGGGAAGGGATTAGCTCAATCTTCTGCGCACTGGACTCCTACGCGGAGGTCCTGGGTTCGAGTTCAGCTGTGCTGCTCTTAGCAGAAATCTGAACAGAAATCTTCCTAGGATTTCTCATCCGGTGATGGACAATGTCTGGAGGCCGCTAGTGCACTATGAAGGCTCCAGGCGCCAATGACCTTAGATATTGACGCGCCTTAAATTAAATAAAAATAATATTTATAATTCTGCATAAAACAAAAATATATAAATATTATGATTTCAAGTATCTATAGAGATTTATCTGTCAACCGATTTCCTAATGGTTATTTTCAGTTAAGCGTATTTCATACATGTGGGAAAATGCTTCACTTGAAAGTTATAGGTATTTATGAGTGTAGATTGCATACGAAGTTTAAAGAAAATTATTGGAGCCGTTTTTAAGAAAATCGCGAGGAATCGAAAAAACAGTAAAGTCGCAACTCAGATGAAGTGGTAGTACCTAAATGGGAGCTTAAGTTAGCCGCAAAACACACAGACCATTCGCTAAAAACATTTTTCATATTTTCGGTCCTCAAAACACGTATTTCCGGTGAAAATTCAATTTCTAAAATTTGGCACGATCGCAACTTCCGCTTACTAGTTCTAGAGAAAGTAAAAATCTGTGGATCGTTTTTTACGTAAGTCACAAAACCTGCAAAATCCATTCAGCAAAATAGTAATTCCGTTGAGGAATTTTGTTTGATAACGTTCCTCGGAACGCCTCAAGCGGAATATCAAATTTGAACTTCCTGTGGATTTATAGTTTTGGAGGATTTCAGAACACGTATTTCTGGTTAAAAAACTCAATTTTCAATACATTTCTACGAACAATAGTACTTTCTCTTATCGCAGTAAGAGAAATAATATGCACGAAGCAGAAGCGTGGAATGCTGTATGGATATATATATATATGTTACATAGTGGAGCTTTGGTTTAAGGGACTCCAAGGTGTTATTGCTTTACTTGAATAGATAAACCCCCCAGGGGCACCGTTGTAGAAAGTTGTAAACAAACAAGCGCGCACGCACATATACACATATACGCAGAACTTTGATGACGTCACTGTGGTTGGTATAAAACTGGTGGGTATGCTAGGTCTGGCCTATTATTCCATCTGCTCCCTGGGATTTGACACTCAAGGACGGCGACTATAGTGGCTCCAAGTAGGAGTCTCTCTCTTATTACAAACTTTTCAGTTAACAAACTTCCTTTATTTCCATCTAGCAGAGCCATCCGCCAACAAACTGGCTATAGCCGCACTTCCTTGGCCGCTTTTTATTTACTACACCCAGTCATAACGCTACGTTATAACGCTGCGTTTACATCAAAACGTTACAGGAAAGATAAACTAAGTTTTTTCTCTCTCCCATGAGCTTAGCTGCTTTATTGAAGATTGTATTCTTTGCTTACTTGTATTTCCTAATCGAGTGTGCGTACAATAGTAATGGGGTCAGACATATTTTTTGTTTACTTTTTCATGTCAAATATTCGAAATTGAGTTTTCACTAGAAATGCATGTTTCCCCTGAGTACGAAGAAAGTTATTAACGTATGGGCTGTATGTGTGTGTGTGTGTGTTTGTATGAAAAATTGCGGGAAGCTCAAACTTGATATACCTTTTAACTGTCACAACCGCATCTGACAAGCCCGAACGTTTCGGTCATAACATTTGAAATTTATCGTCATTGTTTCCCCAGAACCCCTATTTACCTATAATTGCTGTCCATTATTTAAATATGTTTGTACCAGTTTATTGTTAACAGCATATTAGGCAATGAAAAATTTAAACCTCAGCGATTTTTAACAAAAACTTTCTAGGGATGTTCAGATTGTAGGAGAACTCCTTTCCAATAGGACTTTTTAAAGCTTTGACTCTCTGAGAGAGTACCAATGAGAATATTGTTTCAATGTTTGAATAAAGCTAGATAAAACCAAGTATGAAACAGTTGTACAAACAATAGCAAATACAAGCGATCGTCACCATTTTAATACATTTTCGGAATAGTGAAATTAAGTTTATGGACTTTTTAAAAAGTTAATTAATTAAAAAAAAAAAATACAGCTGAAGAGATATTGCGTTTTACTTTATTTTTCTGTGTTCAAAAATAAGAAATTCACTTAAATAGAATCTGGTTTGAGACACTCACACCACTTAACCAGAAATGCGATTTTACTAATTTTTTATCTTCTTAGTTTTTTGCGATTTTTTTTTTTTTAAAAAGCTTGGTGAACTGTCTGTCTCCCCCACCCCATAAATGCCTGTCACTTTTATTGGAACCATTTTTCTGTAATTATGGATGGATTTCAGGAGTTTCAATGGTGCGGGGATCTGTGACGTGACGATTAGATTTCAGTATAATGTAATTTTGATTTTGGCATTGTTTCTTCTAAACATTAATGTAATCACATTCATGTTAACCAACATATAACCTACTACCACCACTAAACAGGACAATATAACGTGAAAGAGTTAAATTCCAACTGTGAATCAAATTGGACAGATTCCACTATTGTATTAATTGTAGTTAAGTGAATGCCGAGTGAGCTTGTTCACACCACATATTTTTATCTTTATAACATTATTTTATTATTATTATCATCATCATCAATATTATTAGTTAATTTCAATACTTTAAAGCTACGAATTTACAGTCAAATTTAAACGATAAATTTTTATTAACTAATAAAATTTACTATAAATTTTGATTGTATCCTCTTTCTCTCTCTGTTATTCTATAAAGTTTTATATAAGTTTTGAAGTACTTTCCGGTAAAAGTCTACTTACTTTAAAAGCAGCTTTTCTCCTCCAAAACTCCCTCCTTCTCCTTTTTTTTGTACTTCATTTCTAAAATTACTTATTTATTAGGAAAGTTCTTTAATTATTGAAGCTGCTCTTCAACTTGGCTACCTAGCGAGCAACGGGGAAATTTTCATTGAAATCTGAAGCCTGTTGAAATGAGTTTTCCACATTGAGGAGTTTATTTATATAAAACATAGTTTTTCCATTCAATTAATAATATTAAATAAAGCATTTTTATAGGCATTCACACGTCTTTGATTTTTATAATTGACAATTACATTTGCTTCACACTTAGTGTTTTTACTAATTACTTTCGTTTTTCTAATATTAATACAGGTACTGGGAAACCGTACATACTCACTTGTTGCTTTTTTAGAGTTACCTGGATGTGATTAAGGGCAGCACTTCTATCAGATTCCCAACAAAACACAAAATGGTAATTTATAGTTAAATATCGTTACTTAAGTTTTAAGGGGATGTTTTACAAATTTAAAGAAAATCGGTGGGACTACATTCCCCAAAAAAAGTCCTATAAAACCTCCGAAACCTCTACGACAAAGTCCGCACTTCCGGGTATCCGATTATATTTAAACTTTAGATTCTAGGAGTGAATTTAATGCCGTATAGGAGATCAAATTACCATTAAATTGAAATGGCACTTTATAAGAAAAATTAACGTTTTAACTCTATAAGGAGAAAAAAAAAATCTGGTGTGAAACACTCACAATACTTTCTCATTATTCTCTTATATCGCTATACGAAATTTAAAGAGAAGCGTTATCGAAAAGATCGCAAAAAAACAAATTCAAGTTGCACTTCCGGTTAATGGATTTTGGCCGAAAACTTCGTATCCGATGCGATGGCAGTACCAAAATGGATTACCAAGTTCGTGCTTTCTGCAATTTTTCGTTTTTGAGATATTTCATACATACATGCTCACATAGTATAGAAAACACAGTTTTTAAAAGTTGGCTGACCATCAATATAGAGTTGATAACGAGACAAATACCTACCTTGGTAGGTTGTAGAAGTGATTACATTGTAATCAGTATAGAAGACACAGCCAATAACATTGTACCAACACAAATTACATTTGAAATTTAATTTCAGACATTCCCCAAACGCCCCCCCCAAATCAATATTTCCGGGAAAATGTTACAATTAAAAGGCAGGTATTGGTAGGTAGTAGGAGGTAGGTGCGTGAAAAATTGAAGAAAAAAAAGAGTTGATCAAAATAGCACTCTGGGTTCTTCCCAAACCTTCATATCAGTTTTTTTTTTACAAAAAATTTAAACTTGATTTTTCATTTAGGAACTACTGGAAGGGGACCGGAAAATACGGTTCTGGAAAAAATTGATTAACCACAAATACCAATATCCTGAATAAAGTTTTCCTTTTTTTTATTCGTAATTTTCTCGAAAATGGCTCCAACGATTTTCTTTAAACTCTTTATATGATTGGATACACTTAACTTTCATTTGAAACATTTTTCCTAGACAAATTCAGTTATAGAGTTGTTCTGGGGATGATATGACGTCAGTCTTTTTTATTACCTGCCATTTCTGTACTTGCTGCACTTCCAACAGCTATATATTATTGAAGGTGATGACATGTTTTGAAAAAATTCCATGTTATAAGAAGATCGATCCTATTGACGTTCTGTTTTTCAGAAAGGATTTTTCCTGTTTTCCTCAATTTTCTTGAAACTGTTTTCTTACAATTTCCTTTAAACTTGTGGTGGTGGTTGGTTCCGCAGAGCTGGAAAGCATCAGAGACATTTTCCGTGGTAGCCCGCTTCATTTTGGGGTCATCGACCGGTTTTCGGGCGTTCGCCCATCTTCAGGATGCGTTGTCAGACAGTGTGATAACACAGACTTGCACAGAGCATTCAGTTTATCACTGACTGGTCTTTTTTTAATTGTATTTTAAACTAAACTCTTAAACTAGAGGTAGTTGGCGGGAAAGAAACACGTGTTTGGGTTGTTAAAGGGGCAAATTTTCCTTAAAATGCAAACAACACGTGGTGGGTCTAATTTTTAAACTCTGTTGTTGGAGGGAGATTCACTTGACAATTAAATAATCAGAATAATTTTAAAATTAAATTAAATAATGATTTCAAGCTAACACAATTTAAAATAAGCGATTAATGTTAAGAGTCGGGTGGGAGGTTTCCTAGAGAATGTTAAGGAGTGAGTCCCCCCAACCCACAAGGATGGGCAAGAAGTGCTGGTGCAAGAATGTGCTTGGCCAAATATAATAGCAAGAGAGAGCAGACAGACGAGAGAGTTAAATGAAAGAAGACAGACCCTCTCTGGTACTCTCTGACTTAAGCAGGCTAGAGTGGGAGAACGTGTATATAAGCCAGTGAGAATATCTATCTATCTATCAGATTCAACCATACATCGCATCGTGTCATATCTCCACTCTTACCTTTTATTCTATCAAATCATTACAAGTCCAGTGCAGTTTGTTAAACTTATAGCTATATTATAACAGTGTCTTCATATCTCGTTTAATTAATCAACCTAATTTCTCTCCTCATCAACTCCATCGTACCAAATAAACACAAATTATTTATCAAATGCAACATTTCTCATTCATTTCATTTCTCATTTCTAAATTCGTATTGTGTGAAGTAAGTTAAAGTCGTGTGAGTGTTTCACACTAGATTTATTCCTAAAATTTGTCAAAAGCGTCTCGGAAGGAACCTCTAAGCTGCCGAATTAGTCTGCTATACTGATTAGAATTGTGATGAATAGTGTTTAAAAGATGAACCAGTTAACAGCCTAGTTATTTATTTTAAGTACACATTTTAGTTTTACTTAATTTCCTGGCGTTTAAACATTTTACATGTTATCTTCAGAGGAAGTGTTATTTATTATAAACATTTATACTAAATCTGAAATTATTCGAATTAGAAAAAAAATTTTTTTTTATATATAGAATACAAAAGTACATATGTCCAAAAATTGATTGTACCAACCTTGAAAGTTGCAGTTGCGGTGTAAGAAGTGAAATATATTTCCAGAAAACAGAGAACGTGTTGAGGAATTTGAAGTGAAAAAGTAACTATAAGTTACTAGTTAGAATAGACAAAATATTGATTATAAAAATGATATAATCTACATTATTATTGTTAAAAACTTCCTTAGTCTGGTTATTTTCTGAATGTGTTGAACGTTGGTTAAACTTATCAATTTTTTGTAGTGAAATTAGTTATTTGAAGTTGAGCACCACTTGGGCACCATCTGCATTTAGTTATGTTAAATTTTTGCTCCAAATTAGATTTCCGCAACTATATAATACAATCTACCATGGCAGAACCAATGGAGCCAAGCAAGGATTTACAAAGAAGATTTAAAAATTTCAAAACAGAAATATTCAACTCTTTTAAAAATGTAAGTCCTCATATTGTTATTACCAACAAAAAGAACATAATTAAATTTTACAAAAATAGCATCAAACGAATTAACATAATCCGTAAATTAACTCTCTAAAAAATTGCTACGAAACTATTACAATACCTAACTATATACTAAATTCACTCATACGACTTGAAAATAATTTCAACAAAACTTTCTTACATTTAAAAAAAAAAAAAAATTTTTTTTAACAAAATAGCCACACAACTAATACAAAAAGAAGTAGGTCAAACTTATTGGCAAATAAATAAAACTAATACAAAAAATTTACAACAATTCAATCTTATAAAAAGTAAAGCACCACAACTAGCAAACAAAGTATTAAATATTATTAAAATACACACTGCTAACCTCGTAAATTTAAAAACCCATTGCATTATCTTAAAACATAAAAAATTATACAACAAAACTATAAAAAAACCTCTATGAAGATAATAATAGTAGAAGCAACAAATTAGTTAACAAAACAACAATTATCAGCTCCAATTTACCTAATAAAACTTTTAATTATCTAAATTACTATAATAATCTACATCAATACAATAGGATAATTAATAAAACTAACATACACATTCCAGTTAATATAAAAATTTTTGTCAGTCTTGGGGAAAATATCAACATTAAACCTTTAAACAAAAAAACAGTTTGCACCAATATCAAATTAAATTCAGAAACAGAAAACATTCTACCTAATATTCACACTTCAGGTAAACACAAAAATGCCATTAGAAATTCCACTATTAACGTGTTACAAAACTATGCTAACAAATTCATAAATAATAACAATAAATATATAAATTTCAAAAATAGTAACACGTTAACATAAATCAATCGAAATAAATTGCAATTTAAAATAAATTATGATTCATTAGCACTTAAAAAATTCCTTAAAAATAATCAACAATTAACGATAACAAAAACAGACAAAACCAAAAAATATGTATTCTTAAACAATACGAGCTTGACTCAAAAATGGAACAAATACTAGATGATAAAAACACTTACAACAAAATAAGAACAGACCCCAGTAACATACTACAAAAAAATCTAACCCATATATAAAAAGACTTATTAAATACAATTTCTTAAAAAAAACAGATATGAACGTTTTAACTGAAAATAATCCACTTGTTCCCAAAATGTATCTGCTTCTAAAAACCCAAAAATCAACCATCCAACTAGACGTATAGTAGATTGCACCGGATCCATTTTCAAGAAATTAGCCAATAATATATTCAAAACTCCTTTGAACAACTTATCTAAACAAAACACATATGATGTTGCAAACTCTGTCGAAGTAAAAAACAAAATTAATGAGATACAAATAAATTCCAATCACATAATAGCAAGTTATGATGTTGTCTCCCTCTTCCCAACCATACCAATTAGCTTAGTTTACAAATGTATCAACCAAAATTGGGATTTTTTAATCATCCAAAACACATGATTACAAATCCGCAAAAAATTTAATTTTCCGAGCCATAAAATTTACAGATCCTATGCAGCTAAAAGATATCAAAAATATAGAATCAAACATTCTAACAGAAAACGCTTATCCACTATCCATAATAAATAAATTCTGGAAACTTGCCATAGAATCCAAAACAAAATCCTCCACAAACACTCCACATAACACCACTGCTATTTCCAGTACGCACAGCACCTTACCTGTAATAAATCAAAGGAATAATAATATTATTCAAAAAACTATTACTCCATCACACACATTCATACTCTCACAAATAAAATCAAATATATTCAAATTTATTTAATGTTTTAAAACCACATTTGTAATAATCTAACCCTTTAGAAAACCTGCACCTCTATAACCTCTAGCACGTCTGTATTACAACCAACCTAATATCTATACGCATTTAAATATATTCAATACAAAATAAATCATAAAATAGTTAAACAATTATATTATAATATAACATAATATAATTTTATTCTACTCATTTTAATGCCAACATATTTTCGGTTATTCAACTATTACTTTGTTATATAAAAATAATAAAAACCAATTTGATAATTACGTCATCTAATAATACAAAAATTTTTCAAATCAGTTATCCACCATCTTTGCTCTAAGCTGGGTGGAACTCCCAGTTACAGTAAGTAATAATTTCAAAATCTAATAGAAAGCTATACAATGTAACATTCTTAATATAAATATGCACTCCTCTTGCAGGCCTAGTAAAACAAAATCTAATTTGGAGCAAAAATTTAATTCAACAAAAATTTAACATAACTAAATACAGATGGTGACCACGAGGTGCTCAACTTCACATTAACTAATTTCACTACAAAAAATTAATTAGTTTAACTAATGTTCCGACACATTCAGAAAATAACCAGACTATTTAAGGAATTTTTTAACAATAATAACGTAGATTATATCAGTTTTATAATCAATATAAACAACTAGGCTATTACCTGGTTCATCTTTTAAACACTGTTCATCTCAATTCAATATTAGTACAACTGCCATAAAACCTGCGACTATATAATACTGATTAGAACATAATGCAGTTATAATGAGACGGATTTTAAGCGGTGTGCACCATTTGACACAGCGTTTTCTTGAGAATGTTGAGAGGGCTGAGGGGATAGGCTCCGAAGGCGCCAGTGGGGCCAAGCCCCCGTTAATATTGTAAATTCTGCAGGACGGATTTTTTGCCAGTTTGCACCATTTGACACAGAATTTTCTTGAGAATGTTAAGAAGTGTGAGAGTTTTGGCGCCGAAGGCTCATGGGAGGCGGCTTATATACTGTCACTTTTGTTTCTAACTTTTTTCTGGTAAAATTGATTTTAGAAATGTTTCAGATGAATCTAGGGGTTATTTCACATGTATTGGGGTTTTGTTCGGTGTTATTGACACTGTAATTTAACTTATGGACTGTAATTTATTCCTTTAAGTAGTGCCTTGGATGTGTAAATGTGAATATGTGCCTCCTCCCGAACAACAGTATAAATTCACACCAGCTTTTTTATTTAAAATTCACGCGAACCACACACACTTCAATTTCGAAAATTTGGTACAACCTCAATATTTTGCTTGTACCAGTATTAGGAGAATGTAAAAACAAAAAATAAAATAAACATCTTAAAAAGTTTTCATAGAAAGAAAATAGCATTGGGAAAATAATACGTACATGCAGACCTGCACACAATAAGCATTTAGTATCTCCTCTTATATCCTTATTATATTAAAGTGAGGTTTTCCGCTTTTCTATTTACTTAGCTTAGAAAATGAAATGGCTTAGGCCGCAAATGTTTAGAAAAACTGGTGGTGAATAAAGGAAGTATATTGAATTAAGTAGAAGGGAAGCAGAAGAATAAAGTTGGCTGATGTAAGTTGAATCCAATTATGCAAAAGGAAAAGAGAGAGAGAAGGAAAGTTTTGGAAAAAACAAAAATAAACGCAGGTTCCTTTAATAAAAATTAACCATCTCTACAAATAACTTTCACATTTTTTTTTTTTGCGGTAGGGGGCAGCAAACTGAAGGACGAAGTGTGCGAAATAGAAGGGTGAAGAAAGTTACGGTTAATGGCGATAAAGTACTCCGGTAATAATGGCAGCTAGATGGAGATATATATATACATAAATGAAGAATTAAAACAAAACAAAAAAGTCGAATTAGAAAAAATAGGAGAAAAACTTTTTCCAACTCTATTAAAAAAGGAAAAAAAAAACCCAGAACTGTTCCCCCTCTCAAGTACCCATTAATGGCCAAGTTTCCTTTTATTAAAGCAATAATAATAATAATAAAACCTAATAAAAAAAAATCTGGTGTGAAACATTCACCCCACTTTCCTAATTGCAGTTCATACAGAATATATAGATACATTTTCTTTAAAAAAAATTATAATTTTTACGCCCAGATTATTAGAAACGCGGACATTCAAGTGCAATGAATTGAATTGTTCTTAATACATGTTAAATGGTGGTATGTTGGTTCTCAGCAAATAATAAGTATTTACGTGAAATAATATGATTCCATTGTTGTCCAGTGGCGTCCATCAATATTCAACATTTGAAATCTAACATTTGAAAATCCATTTAAACAATTCCAAGTTCAATCCTTGCAGCCTATAATGAGAACCCCCCCCCCCACCAAAATAAAACCTCTCAGAAACCTGTTCCATAAGAAGTCGCACTTTCGGCTAACCTATCTTTTTCAAATTTGATATTTTATCAATGCTACTAACGTGCCTTAATATTATATGGATGATAGAACCAAAAATGGTACTGAAGTGGCATTTTGGAAGAAAGTTTAAGGTTGTTGCGTTGCTCCCCCTCCAAAAGTAAACAAAATTGTTTCCTGACTTGTTTCAAAGAAGTGATAGGCATTTACGTGCATAAGAAATTTTAAAAAAATCTTTGTAACTGTTTTCGAGAAAGGTTTCATAGATGTGAAACGTGGATACTAACTAAAAGTGACTATAGAATACACATGGGAAGAGGAATTCTCCGATAGATATAAGGATCGGTTAAATTAAATGGATTCTGGAAAATGAGAAACAATGATGAACTTCGACTAATGTACGGCAAGATCTAGTGTCTTATGTGGCAAACAAGCTCGACTATGTAGAGAGAGAATACGTCAAACACTAGGATCCCTAGGAAATTATTGTATGGGACGACGGAGATTCTAGAAGAAGAAGGGAAAGAACGCGTTTGCGATGGCTGGATGATGTAGTAGATGACTTCTAAAAACGCTGGGTATAAAGAGACAGAGAGCTCCGTGCCCAAGACAGAAATGAGTGGTTGGAAGTGGTTAAGGATATCAAGATCCTCATAGGACTTTAGAGACAAATTAATAATAATAATCAGCAAGAGCAGGAATATAGAGAACTTCATCATATTTTGCGCAGGATGTACATATATTAAGTATATCATGTATGCAGTGTCATAATAATTTGGTCGTTAGATTGAGACGAATCTTGGAATGGCTATCTCAGCTGGTTGTATGTATTCTGTATGTGGACATATAAACGATAGTTTTAGATTAGAGTTGTTATCTTAAATTAATTATATCTGAATGGATGATTTACATCATTAATCTTTTAACAATACAGTTGACGTACAAAAAAGATATTAGCTTAATAATTTCATGTAGATGATTTTAGTATAAGTTTCTCAGTAGTTCGCAAGTTTCCAAAGATTTTTTTTTTAAACGTGGTTTAAAAATTTCCTTAATATCTGCATAAAATGATGACTTTTATTATATAAATTTTCCTGTAAGAAAAAAAATATATATTACATTTTCCCCAATAATATCTTATCAGTAGAATAATCTGGTGAGAATTAAGGGAACTAAACATTGTTCAGATTTCTGACTTTAACAAAATTGAAGTTGCCACCAACCATTAAGTTTGGAAAATCCTGTTTAATATTTATTTAAATTAAACTTTAAACACATTTTTTGTATAGGACAGTACTAACGAAGATTCAGAAGAACCAGTCATTAAATAGTGGTAATAATATCTTGTAAGTGGTTATACACTAGCGAGATAATATTCCTTTAAAGTTTCAGGTATTAAAGTATTAAACAGTTAGGGGTTTGTAAAATCAAATCAACCAACTGTGTTGGTGTCCATTGCAATTAAGAAATCAAATTACCAATACCATTCCAAACCCTTTGACAATAATTAACCTGTATTTATTATTTTGTTTCAGGTAAGTTGGAGCTTGCAGTTCTTTTCTTCCTGCACATTCTACCGATTCCTGTGAGTAAAACTTTTATTACATAGTAAATACTGTAGCGCAACTTTGTGCAATATTACAGTAATAAAACTCTTATATAATTTACCCTATGTGGGGAAGGACCAAGCCGTACGCTATCCAAAGTCCCATAATGCCGAATAGCTACCCAATCAAAAACAACAACAAGCCAGATCTAGAATAAAAAAATCCAGACCCAGGCTTAATTCATAGCAGACCTAATAATAAATCAAATAACAACCTCAAGAGAAAACAACCTCATCTGTCCCATAGGGTTATTATTTTCCACCAAAGGTCTTGAATCTAATCTCTTCACAAACCAAGCAATCTGCCCCCCAAAGAATGATGTGAGTTTCTTCCACAGGTTTACAAACTTTGCAAAAAAAGGATATAGCATGAACCCAATTACACAGAGATGTCCCCTTAAACCACAATAACAGATAGCAAAACTAACCGATTGGCGTGCGAGAGTCCGTCAAAGTCTAAGCAAACATCTCACCACTATTAGTCCTATCCAGGATCTCAACATAGTATTAATACACAGAAGCATTGATATAATTCCAAATTTGAAGAAAATCGGTTAACCGGTAGTGCTATTTTACAGAATAGGTTTTTGAGATTTTTGGAGTTTTCTCGAAAACGGTTATGATTTTCTTTAAACATGGAGCTTGCTGCACTTTCGTATCACTTTCGTATCACGTATCACTTTTATTTGAAACATTAAAAAAAAAAAAAATAGTTTTTAGAGGGAAACTGGAGGTCTGTCAGTTAGTCCAAATTTAAATTTGCACAAGCTTTCTTGGCTTTGACATTTAGCGCACTATATACATTTAAATTTAGCTCAGGTATACAAGTACAATCCCCAGCAATATTTTTATGACCTGCCTAACTAAACATTGCAATTTTTAACGACGTTTTTGATTGAATTGTATTAATTAGAGTAAGAACAAGTCGTGTGAGTGTTTCATATAAGATTTTTTTTTTTTTAATGAGGTGTTTATACGGCAATGCCCAGAGGCCGTACAAACACCTCATTATAATTTTAAGGCCTGACGATTTTTTTTAAATGTTTATCCAGATTCGAATATATTAAAGAATTTTGAGATCCTTTTAAAGATCTGTGAACTTTTCGTTTCTTTTATGCTTTACTGTATGACAATTGCATATCTGCTCCTTCTGACAGATCTTGGTATTTCCGATTTTTTACTGAAATTTAAATTGTCGGGTTGGTTTCTAAATGAAATATCAAGTTTGCATTTGAAATACAATTGAGTTTCCGGGTTGAGATCGCGACATTGGTTTGCTAAAAACCAACGTTTTGCCTGCGCAATGGAGCCTCCTTATGGTCGTTACACCTTGAAAGCCAATAAGGCAATTAACCTTGGTAGAGAAGGGCGTGGCTCCTTCCTCTACCATCTTGACCGCCATATTGACTGCCTTCTTGATCACCATGTTTCCTATAGGTGGTTGGCTTGCTCGATTTTCTCTTCCTTGCCCACTGTTGGGTGGCGGGTGGCAGATTTAAGTCTCCCATCCCACTGCCCTCCTGCGAAAGTTTTAACCTTGTCCTTTTCCGGAAAACCATTAGCAAACCATTAAGGTTTTAAAGGAAAGAAGAGATAACGAGAGTTATCCTCCCATAGGTGCAAAGAGTATCGGAGAAGATTTCTAAAATCCTCGCAAAGCACAATATAAACACCATATATGCGACGGACAGAAAAATGTCTCAACTGCTACCAGGGTTCAAGGACAGGTTTCCATTGCAAAAAAGGGGTGTCCTCGTGCGCCTTGCAGTTGTGGGGAAAAGTACATAGGGCAGACTGAAAGACTGAATTGTCAATCAGCACGTCAACAGAACATCCGAAAGAATATAGTCTCTACCAAGGTTCATTGCCCAATACTGACTTTCAAGGTTTAATGAACATGAAGAGGCTCATTGCAACATGCACGAAACGTCGGTTTTTAGCAAACCACTGATGCGGTCTCAATCCGGAAACTCAAGTGTTTTTCATGAAAATGGCCGTGGAAACCTAAAATATCAAATTTAAATTTCTTACGATTTGTCCGTTTTTGAGCTCTCCTCTGCAGCCTTCTCTCATACCCATTTTTTTTCTGGCTCAGGCGAACATCAAAACGTGTATTTCCGGTGAAAATAATTGCAGGAGATCACGAGGAGCGGCCAATAAAAATATACTTTTTTAAAATTATCGGACGTTTCGACAAATTTGTTGTCTTCTTCAGGGATAAAAAAAAAAACTAAAACTTGAAGGGAAGAATTACTTATGTAGTGAACTACTTCATCCCAAAATACATCCGGTGAAAATACACAATTTCAGTAAAAATTTGATACCACTTCTTAAAACAGCCTCGGAAAGCTAGGATATTGACTATTTCGCTATTCGCATTAATTCTATCTAGTATTGAATCAAATATAACACGTTGAGCTATTATTTACCAATAACATTGTGTTACACATATAGCGTTGAAAATCTAATTACATCTCTGTCATGAGTACATAATTAAAATCAAATACACGCACACACTAAAATTTTAGCTAATTATTATTTGTTGCCTTATGTGTTTATATATTCCTAGGGTTAGCGCCCGCTCTAGGGGCGCCATTGGCTGTGTGAGAAAAATATTGATGCGTTAAATACTCAATTAATAGAAAATTTCACATATCGATTTTTTCGTTCGCTAAAAATGTACACGCGTAGCGTATTTGTATTGATTATGTCTAAAAGTTAAAAATATTTACACTATTATTGAAAAATTAACGCAGAATTTGTAAAGGACAATGCCTGAACTGGTTTGAACATGCATATAGTTCTCTGAACAGAATAGCATTAACACGCGAGCAGAGCGCTGCTTCAGCTTGTGTTTGAACATGCATAGAGTTGTTTGAAAAAATATGTGTATATTCTTGAGGGGCGGCAATTCGTTTTTTTGCCTGGGGCGACGTAACCGCTAAAGCGGGCGTTGCTAAGGTGTAAATAAAGCTTTAACATTTTCATGAAAGGAACTCTCGCACCATCTAACTACGCAGTTAATATAATTAATAAAATTAATCAATTTGCTTGAACAAACAACTTTTATTCAGTGGGGCTGCTGAGAGTTTGTTAGCATTCATGGCAGGTACTTACATTGTAATCCGGAAGACAGCGTCAATAACACTGTAGAAGCAAAAAAGAAAAAACGGTTAGACCATAAATTCCTCCGAACCACTACAATCAATTTTCTAGGAAAAATGTTTGAATAAAAGTGATCTATGCGGTGAGCATTCCAAGTTTAATGGAAAGAAATAGATGTAGTTGTTTAAATCGATTTTCTTTAAATCGAATTCTATCAATGCTTTTTAATGAACATTATGTCATTTTATAAGGTAAAACTATACACTGTGATCAAAAGATTATTTTGGGGAAGTCAACTTCCTGCCCTGGCAACCACCAAAAATCAGTTTTTTCCTGTTAAATGTTTCAACTAAACGTGATAAGCATTTATCACATTTGAGATATTTGGTTCACACAGTCACCATGCTAGGTCTTAAATATTATTATGAACTATTCAAAATGGAATCGCGTGAAAGCCCGATGGATTCTGTCTAAAATAGCATGGAAGTTCATGCTCTGGAATTCACCCATACAAAAACAAACATACGTTCATTAAAAACTCTTATTTTCATATTCCGAGCAACTCAAGGGATTTTTTCCGGTGAAAATTTGTCACGATCGCAGTACTTCCGTTTACGATAGTAAGAGATTGTAAAAAAAAAAAATAGAGCAAGAGATTTTTACTATAAAAGAATGCTATAGGCTGATTTTTTCGTAATAAGAAATTTAATTCGGCTTACTGAACATTCAGCTTATGTTATTCTGTTATCTTTTTTATTCGGCCCAATAAAAATCAGTTACCTTTTATTTAGGGGAATGTAGGGTATGTGTGCAGATCTGTTTTTAGTTTTAGGTTATTTGGTAATACATTAGGCGGAAAACAACCAAATACATGAGTCTTGCAGATTCTTTCTCGATTAAGCTTTTTCAACATTAAATTCTCCTTTAGACTATCACTAGCTCTGTGACCGTGTCTTCACAGCTCTCTATAGAGGACCAAAAAATAGCCTTGGAGAAATCTTACTTTACCTGAAAGATACAGGTATGTATCCACAGCGGCTATCAGAATGAATCTGTAATAAAATCTTATGATGCCTTAGTGATTGCTAGCCTGCCACCATTCTAGGCCTTAAAAGATTTGTTATTAGTTAATCAAAATGTTACAAAGGGATTGCGAGACAGTCTGCCGGACTTCCGTCTGAAATAAACATCAAGGTTGAACCACTGACATGAGAATTCAAAGGATTTTGAACACACATACACCCACATAGATACCATTTTCTAAAAACCCTGTTTTAGACTTAGAGGACTTCAAAAGGTGTATTTCCGGTGAAAACTCGATATAAAAAATTTGACACGATTACAATACAGTAACAGGAAGTAAAAAAAAAAAGTGATTTTTTTTTTACCAATGCGATTTGAGTTTGTTGTACGCGTTTACTAAGTGGGTATGGTGTGCATTGTGGCGAGAGAATGGATTTGTATTTTATGACCAAAGGTAAGGGCGAGCTGTGTATGTTGTGGCATCAGGTGTTGTAATCCGCTAATTAACTTTCACTTATTGAACTTGTCGGCCAACATATGTTTCAACATATGATATGATTTGAAATTCCATTAGTGGACCCATATTTTATATATATATATATACGTATATTTATGGCAACCTCTTAGTTTCTCGGTTTATATAAATCATTTACATTTACTCGATCGAGGCACACACTTCCTTTACAGAATATACACGGATATAGAAAAGGTTTCATAACGAAAAGTTAAGAGGTTTTACTAACCTATCATTGTTTTTATATATGTATATTTACTATCTATATATACCTACAGTAAATTTATCGTTTCAAATATTGCTTGGTTCTGTTGAGAAATATCCGTAAACGCCATGTTTTATCTTTTTTGTTTTTTTAATACTTCCTCTTATTTGTCAAATTTTCATAATTGAATTTTCACCGGAAATAGACGCTGTTGAGGTCCCTCAGTACGAAACGATTGTGTGTGAAAAGAAAAAAACTTCCGACATCTCAAATTTAATATTCCAACAAGTTTCTTTAAACATCGGTATACTATCTATACACAGAAATAACAATCACTTTTATTTGAAACATTTTCCCGGGAAAATTGATTGTTTTTGTGGGGGGGGTTGTGGGCTAACAGTAGCGTCATGCTTTCCTCTGAAGTATCACTTCACTACAATGTATGGTTCTCTTTCAGCTACATAATATTAAAATACATTGCAAATTTCAAATTTGCATTGATAGAATCCCAATTTTTCAAGAAAATCAGTTAACCCGTGTGACAGTGTGAACAAGAGAGAGGGGGCAGTAGTGCATTTTCTTTAAAAAAACAGAACTACTTTTTCATGATCACGAGACCGTAAAACCTTTTATTTCCGGTGGAAAAATTGAATTTTGGAAATAGGACGCATTACTTCCTGTTTAGAATATTAAGAGAAAAAGTAAAGTAAAACAAAAAACATTACATTCAGCCTCTCGTATGGTCATGTTTACCATCTAGTTCTAAACTGTTTTGGTTTGTTTGTTCATGTATATTATATTGTATCGTCTGTGTTATTTTTTTTTTTTTTATCTATGTTTATTTGTATAATAAATATATAACGCCTACTACATATTTAAACTTGGCATCCATAATATTTGGCTCAAAAACAATATTTGTATATATATAACTCAGCTGTCTGCTAAAAGATTGGTCCGCTGGTTTACACGGCCCAGTTTAGTCCAATCTACATTAAATTGTTCTTTAAATTGCTTTTTCCCCATTTTTCTTTTTCTTTTTTTTTAATTTTCATTTCTATATTTATACACTCTGAGAGGAATAAAGCAATAAATTTTATATCATTTTGCGTAAATTTTGGCGGCTTTTATTTGAAATATGCATTAAGAAAAGTGGATTAAGGTAATATAATTATATTATGAAGGACATTAATCTATTACAGTGTTTAACCTCTCCGCTTGATAAGAAGGGCCGGAATTAACTTTTTGAAAAGTTATTTTCTCCGCACGTATGTTTTAGTTCCTAGTTACTTTCACTTCCTCCTAGTGAGAGGAACTATTGCGATTGTGTCAAATTTTCGAACTCGAGTTTTCACTGGCAATACATGTTTTCCCTTGGATACGAAACATTTTTTTGTTAGCGAATTGTCTGTTGGTGTTTGTGTGTGAAAAAAATATCTTAAAAACGAAAAATCGCAGGATGTTCACAGTTGGTGTATATGGTTTAGGTATTCGTACCATACATGTCACTAAGGCTTCGGACTGAATCCATCAATCTGGTCGTGTGACTTTACTGAATAGTTTTATTTTTCCAGTTTTTCACGATCTTCTCTTTAAACGGCTCAACAGTTTCCTTCAAACTACGTATACTCACATAAATAGTGAATCACTTTTATTTTCTCAGGAATATATTGATTTCTAGGGCATAGTTTTCTTCTAAAGTGCACTTCAGTATGTACTTTCTGCCATCTACAGTAACGTTTACATTTCCTCTAAAGTACCATTTATGGTTCCTAACTCATGTATAATATTTATGGGGATTTATTTATTTTGTTTAAATTGATAATGGGTAAATACCAAACAAAGAGAATGACTATTCTATACTATTTTATCTTTTATTTTAACAAAACAACTACTTATAATATCTACTTACTGAAATAAACTTAACTCTTTTAACTAAATAATTGTAACACAATCTATAGACAAATATCTTATCTTTTTATAAACAACTTTACATACACTTTTTTTTTTAGCAACATAACCTGCTACTCTTCTATATCACTCTACTCTTCCGTAATTCCCGTTCTATCCACACTGGCGCTGGAAGCTAGGCACTAGTATTTTTTAGCGACTCCCCACATCAATATACTTGAGAAGCTTTGCTAGAATTCCAGATTTGAAAAATCGGTTAACTGGAAGTCTGACTTTACAGAAAAGGTTTTTAAGATTTGGGAATTTTCTCGAAAACGGCTAGAACGATTTTCTTTAAACTTTAAATGCTCACCATAGATATACCGATATACATATCATTTTGATGTGAAGCTTTTACAAAAAAAAAAAAGAAAACAAGAATTTAGGAGGGTTCTGAGAAACGTCAAGTAGGTTAAAATTTGAACTGCCACTACGAGCTTTAGTTTACACACACCCGGCGCTCGCATACTAGTTACCCTCAGATGTAAACATGATAATCCCCGCCAGTTTTAAATAAAAATGTTCTATAATATTTTATATTGTATTATACTATACTATATTGTACTATAGCAGTAAGAGAAGGTGGCATGAGTATTTCATACCAGATTTTTTTCTAATAGATACTGCTTAATTAGTGGTTTTAGTTTTATAACTAAATTTACTTTAATTTTAAAATTTAATTAAAGACCCCACTCTATACATTTCTACTTACGTAAATATTATTAATATTAAATAAAAGTTTGTTTACAGTTAAAAAGTACACAAATGGAGGAAATGTGGGCAGAACAGTAATTAGCAATGAATACTTTCTCACGGCTACGTTATATACCATTAAAATTTTGGCATATGCCATAGACCAGATATTATACGCTATTTATAAACATATCCATAATGACACACACATATTTACAAATCTACCATGCCTGGTTGCCATTTAATTGCGACATTCATTTACATTTCCAACTGGACCTTCTTGTTCTCTCTGACACACACACACACACACACAAACACACACTTATCCCCTCTTTGTTTTAATTACCTCTTTTAACTTTTTATTTTTATTTAATTGCTCTTCCTTCTTCTCTTTAACCCCACACCAGAGCTTTAAGATATTCATTTATTCTTTTGAGCGTTTTCGCGTTGAAGGGAATTAAAGTATTTTTTATTTATTTATTTAAAATTCTCTTTTAATTTACAAAGAAAACTGGACAGTGTAAATTTAATAATCATAATTAATATTAAACTTGAAGATTGTTAGAACAAAAATTAATTAATGGAAAATTTAATTATGCTTTTTTTGTTTATAATTATATTTTCTTTTATTGTTTCCGGGGGGAGGGGGATATTATGATTTGTCAGATTTTCAAATTTTTGAAGTTTTATCCAAAAATAAATATTTGAAATCCCCTGAGCACAAAAACAAAGTTTTATGGAGAAAGTTGCCAAAAAAAAAAAAATGTGGATTTTCGGTCTACCGAAATTTTCTTCAAACTCGAAATGTTGGCAACATATTAAATTTTGAATAATATTATTTAGATAATAGAATTGTAATGAAATGGAATAATACTATAGAGGAAAACTTAACTCCACCCCTCTCCTAAAAGCCACTCTTAAATATATTTAGCGGAATTAATGTTACAAATAAAAAAAATGTAGATATTTTGTGTGTGTAGTTTTGTTTAAAGAAAAATTGATGGAACCGTTTTTGATAAATAATTTCAAATGTAATGTGATGTTGGTTGATTGTTTTGGATTGGGGCATATCACTTGTATGCTTGCCAAGTTTATTAAGTAGGTACTTATTCCGCCACCATTTAATTTTCTATATTTATGTTTCCAATAAATGTTGAAGTTTAAAGGAAATTTGTCACTTTATATAAAATTATACTATTAGGAGTGTGATGAAAATCGTGTGAGTGTTTCACAGCATAGCTTTTATCAAGGCTAATTGATTATTGTCGGGCCAATTAAGGCCCTATTATTGTAGGGATTATTGTAGAGCTGCCAGATTAAGCCAACTAAAGTAAACTTTTACGATCCTATTTATATAATATTAAGGTATTGTAACGTTTTTCCCTCTAAACTAGCTACTGCAACTAGTTTTAAGTGGGTTCGTATAGATAAAATACTCTAAACTTCAAAAGAAACACCAATTTATTGTTTTACACAATAAATTATAAATACAACACTTAATAATAATTATTCACAGTTTAAACCACAAAAGTTCACTTTGTTCACTTTTTATACACTTTCCACAAACATACACTTCGTTTGTAACTGGAAAACTCTGCAAAACTCTTTGCCGTCCCACTATTTATACCGGTGGAGAATCTTCTAGAATCTTCTCAATCCTTCCAGAAATAACTAGAGCGCGTCGCCAGGCGCTTCCTAGCGGCTACTAAGAGAACTTGAGGTTCCTACTTCTTTTCCTAGATGATACCACTGGCTGCGTTACAGTATATTAAAAGCATTGCTAGAATTCCAGATTTGAAGATAAACGGTTATCTGGGAAATACTTTTTCTTTCTGAAACTATTGGTTTTCGGTAGATCCTGGGGGAATTAAAGATTAAGGGCTTAACTTTTAAATAACAGATAAATTTTTGCTGGTGACTAAGTTAGCGTGTCGCAGTACCTACAATTATTACATTGAGGTAATCATATAGTCCTAAAAAAACCAACAAGTACATTCCTCACCATCAATATATACATATAATGCTAAGGACTACTAAACCTTGGATGCAAAATCCAAATTGAAAGCAAATTTAGACAAATAGAAGTATATCAACAGGAAGTCATTTGAATGTTTTTTCACACCAGATTTTTTTTTTTTGAGTTAGAATCACAAACTTATTTACGCATTCGCACAATATGTGAAAAAAAAATTTTTTAAATTGGTTTATGTATTATTTGTGTGTGTGAGGTTTGTGGTCTGTGTAACTATGATAAACTAAGAACATCACTTGACCGGAAGTATGTTTTTACGGAACAGTTTTTAAGTTTTCTACGATTTCTTCGAAAAAAGGCTCAAACGATTTTCTTTAAACTTGCTATATTATCTACACATAAAAAGAGCTCGAACTTTTATTTGTGATATTTCTCCGGAAAAATTCATTTAAGGCGGCTTTTGAGGCTGGGGTGGGGTTTATGTTTTTCTCTAAAGTGCTATTTCAATTTATTATATAATTGTGTCAACTAAATGGAATTGAATATGTTGTCAATAATTTCGATTTTTAAGAAAATGAGTAAACCGGAAGTATGTTTTTACTGAATAGTTTTTTCAGTTTATTGCGATTTTCTTCATAAAACCACCGACCAATTTCATTAAATTTGGTGCAACACTAACTGTGAATACAAAGACCTATCACTTCTATTTGAAGCTTTTTTCCGAGAATGTTCATTTTAAGAAGTTTTGGTGGAGGGGGAAGTTATGGTTTCCTCAAAATGATAATTTTGTTAAGTTTAGACTCCCCAGTGATATACGTAAAATAGAAGACAAGCAAACATTTAGGATACAAATTATAAGTTTGAGAAAAATTTTGTAGACTGCAGAAAAAATGTAAACTGCAGTAAGAGAAAGTTATGTGAGTGTTTCACACCATATTTTTTCAAATAATATTTCTTTGATAAACTGTTTGCAATTGGAATTTGTTTATATAAACATCTATGTTTATATAAAGTAAGAATATACTTATTTATGGCAATAAATGTTGGATTCATGCGTATACAAACATACATACACGAGTATATACACTCACATACTCTGTACACATGAAGTAGTTTACTATTGTGTTAAACTCATTTTAGTGTTATCTGTAGTTTCCTAAACTGACCGCAAAACTTCGCCTCTTGTTCACTTTCCTGAACTTCTCTTAGGCCCTTTCTCCCTTCTACAGATCTACTGAACCTCCCTTTACACCAACCCACACACACACACACACAACAAATATATTCTCGATAACATTTGTTAAACTAGAACAACGGGTAAAACAGCTGCCCTGGTGTAGTACTGCGGTGTATTTTGGAAAGTCTTTTGTTGATGGTCTCTTTTATGGCCGATGATGGTGCCTCCCGGGGGCAGAATTAATAACCCCTGCTACTAATGACCATCAATTTATTAATTTACATTAATTGGATCATCTGTTTTTCATCGCCCCGCCTTTGGAGTCTGCTCCTCCTGTCTTACCCCCTTTCAGTCCCATTCTAAATGCAGTATTCTCCAGTTTCCTCCGCCTCCAGCTGTTTGTATACTCATTGTTAGAACATTATCCTTACTGATCTGACCTCAGTTGATGAGATCTTTGAAATACGTTTCCTATTCGACAAATTACTTTGTAATTTCAGTGCTGCGAAATACTGGAAGGATTTGCTAGGTTGGGAAAACGTTAAGTTATGGTGAATATCAAGTTAGATCTTAGACCACTTCCAGCGTCTATAATGAAAAAATCATCGGAGCTTATATAATTTATTTGTTTTGTAATATATTATTTATACTATCTTACGATCATACACTCCATTTTTATAATTAATTATTCCAGTAGTCAACATCTGATTTACTGGTCTTTCGTGATTAAATAGTGCTCCTATATTCAAAAAGCTGAATATAGGAGCACACCGGAAAATATCTCATTATTTTTAATCATTACTAAAAATAATGAGATATTTAATAAAGATTTTTTTTATTTGTAATTATTGCATGAATACGTAGAATATAATGTTTTAGGAACTTGTGAAAGCATTGGAAACGAAATATTAGTTTTTCATCTAGGATAATTGCATTTCCCATTTTAGCTGTTATTCCAGCTCATCTCTCATTCTGTTATTTATTTATTTTGTTAGTTTTTAGTTCATTTCCTTTGTTTTTAAACAGTTTTTCCTCCTTATTGTTTGGTGAAAAATACGAAAAACTCTTTCTAAACAAAGTTTTCTTCCTGTTTGATAGCGTGTACAGAGGTAATACACTGGCCCCGCTGGCGCCTATATTGTTGCCAGCTATTTCTTTTTTGTTAGTGTTTGAGTTTATAAAGAGCTAAATATATCTTTGGCAATTTTTCATTTTAGCTCTACAACAATCTAGATTGTAATTGCTACCCCTCCCCCCATATAAAATTAATGCTTGAAATAAAAACATATTTAGGTAAATTTTTTATTGTCCCAGTAAAGAGTTTATTTGATTTGATTTTAGTTTCTCTTACTGTAAGAGAAAGTATTGTAATCTTATTAGATTTTCGAAATTTATTTTTCACCGGAAATACATTTTCAAGTCTCCCTGTATACAACAAATATCTGGACTTTCTCTTACTGCAATGAGATTAACGAATTTTCTTAAAAAATTGCAACTTTTACCATGCGTAACAGGGCTGGCCATAAAAAAATCAGTTGGTAAGGGTTATACTTATGCGCGGACTTTTATGGTGCACCCTCTGTCAAAACCAACAAAGCAATTTAAATTTAAACATAACTGACCGACCATCGAAACTTCTCTAAAAATTCGCCAGAAATGTTTGAAATAAAACAGACACATATTTAGCGATGGAGTGACCATTCCAAGTTTAAACAAAAAAACCCAAAAACCTATTCCTAAAAGTTGCACTTCCGGAAGTATTGATAGAATTCCAAATTCACTTAAAAAGATAAAAATAATCTCGGGAAAATTTTTAAAATAAAAGTGATTAATGTGAATGTTATATAAAATTGTTGGAGCAGTTTTTTTTTTAGAGAAAATCGCGCAAAATTGAAAGAAAAATATTTCGTAAAGAGTCACTTGCTGTTGATGGATTTTGCTCGAAACTTTCATGCCAGATATTTCTGGATAAGTGTGAGTCGGTGTGAGTGTTTCACACCAGATTTTTGTTGTTTTTTTGCGCTGTCTTCGAAAGCGATTCATGTCGTTACTTATATATTATAAGCAGGTCTATCATTTTTATTTGAAACACTTTTCCAGGAAAATGCTGTTTAGTGAGTTTCAGGGGGCAATGATGGCTTTTCTCTAAAGTGTCATTTCAAATGATTGAAGTAAATTTGTTAACTGGAAGTTTCAAAATTCCAGTTAGTGATGAAAGCCATGTGAATGTTTCTTATAAACATTTTCTTTTCTAGTTTCACTTTCAGCCGGAAAATTGGATTAATAAATAAACTTTAACGTTTATGGGCTTGTATTATATAGGCTATATAGACATAAATATATTTCTCCTCTGTTAATGTTATTTTGTTCCGCTATATAAAACCTCTGAGTTCTGGAGGCGTTGTACTTGCCTACAGAACAGAGAGATAGCTTTATAAACAGATTTCCAACTGATTTCTCTTCAAACTTTCTCACACCTCGCTCAATCACCTCTCTCCTCCCACCATTCTGATTCCACAAAACTACTTTTTCCCCAACTCTTCGTATTTGCTTTCCTGACCGTGTGCAAAATTATTAGATAAACTCTCGGCTTCCCTTTCACCCTATACACTGTCACTATTACGTCAACTTTTCTCTCAGCACCTCTATCTCTCTCTCTCTTGTCGCCAATTTTCTCTGCCCCGTGATTACATCATTTTAAGCCGCTTTATTTCCCTCAAACACCCAGGTAAACAAAAAAAAATTTCATTTTTCCTTTTTATTTCTCCTCCCACAGTTATCCTCCCACCTAGTAGTCCTTTTATTCCGTCGCCGCTTGTGTTTTTTCCTTTTTCTTTCTCATAATTTTCCCTTTTCTTCACGTCCTTTGGCACAGCCTCCTCACTGCTTAATGTGTTTTTCCGGCCGACTCATTAGCCGAACGAGAGAGTGGTTAATACAGACAACCACTACCACCGCCTCGCCTGATAGGTCCGAAGTTAATAGTGACAATGACTCCATTTTGGGTAGAGTGGGAGATCTTTCTTTTTCTCCTCTTGTTTCTCTCGCTCAACCCCCTCGGCCCCTTTCGCGGAGAGATGAACATTAAAACGAGGTCAGGATTAGCACTCTAAATGGCCCTCGCTGTGAACTAAATAGGCTGTTCTCTTAATCTGTGGACTGGAACTTAAATAACTTTTTATTGAAGTTCTTTTATTTTAAAGTGCTTAATAATTTTATTAATGTCTCTATCCCAATTCAAAATTGAAATTAATGTAAAGTTTATAAAATTGAAATTATATTACTTTCTCTAAATCCCCAGTTAGAGCAAGTATTGTAATCGTGCTAAATTTTCCATATCGAGTTTTCACCACAAATATCCTTTTAAGGTCCCCTGAGTCCAAAAACCTTGTTTTTAGAAAATGGTCTGTGTGTATGTGTGTGTGTGGAACAGCATAGCTCGAAAACGAAAAATCGTAGAAAGTTCAAACTTGATATTCCATTTAGGTATCACCATGGAAACCTACAGTAGGTCATCTATCAAAATTCCTCAACCGGAAGTACCTCATTAGTGAATGGTTTTGTCATTTTATGCGATTTTCACCAAAATGGCTCTGACGATTTTCTTTAAACTTAATCTATCAACTACACATACAAAAATCTACAGCTTTTATCAAAACGTTTCTCTGGGAAAATTCATTTAAGGACACTTTTGGGAGAGGGGTGGTGTTAGGTTTTCCGCTAAAGTGCTATTTCCGTTACATACAATTCTGTGATCTAAATAATATTAATTAGAATTAAATGTGTGGTTGAAATTCCGAGTTTGAAAATAATCGGATGGCAGGAAGTACTGAAATGTATTTTTCAGTTTTCTAGTATTTTCTCGAAAATGGCTCCAACGATTTTCTTTAAAAACTAGGATGTGAATTAACATATAAAGAGCTACAACTTTTATTTGAAACATTTCTCTTGGTAAAGTCATTTAAGGCGGTTTTTGGGGGAAGGGTGGTGTTATTTTATTCTCTAAAGTCCTATCACAGTAGATTATACAATTCTACCATCCAAACATAATTAATTAGAAATAAATAGATGGCTAAAATTCAGAGTTTCAAGAAAATTAGTAAACCGAAAGTGCACTTTTGCTGAACATTTTTTTCAGTTTTCGGATTTCGACGAATTCCAACGAATTTCATTAAATTTGGTACACTAAGTATAAAATTTATCAATTACAATTTTGAAAACTGGAGTAAGAGAAAGGTGTGTGAGTGTTTCACACCAGATTTTTATTTTATTTATTAAATTGATCGTTCTTAAACTATTTACTTAGTAATTATTTTTTTCTTATTATTTTATACGATACTTAAACGAATCACCTTCAACCATCGCTTCACACTTCTGGCTAGACTTCATGACAAACTTTTTCTCTCTCTCTCTCTCTTTTTATTCATTTACAACGCGCTGGTGCACACAAGCAAATCTGATGACATTGAATACAGATAATAATAATAATATTGAAAAAGAAAATCACTAAACGAGTGCAGGAGCTACTAAGTGGTAGCACTCCAAATCACTCACTGTCACTGGTAGAAAGAAGATCTCGAGGCCATTGGCGTTTTAGACGACGAGAGGAGAGATTTCTGGCTAAAGGGTTTACATGGTAGGACAGGTTTTTATGGAATTTTTTATAAGTCACGAATGCAAGCAATATCAGTCACGAATGGGATATTAAGGTCGTTGTGGATTGTAAGGTTCGAGACAAAGTAGGGCGCAGTATTTTTGATTGAAGGGATTGGATATTGGAACGCTTCGCAGTGTCCCAAAGTTCTATTCCGTATGTCCAGATTGGTTTAAGATTGAGTTGTATATTAGTCGTTTGTTTAGTAAAGTCAGTTTAGATCTGTTGTCAAGTAGTCTTTTAAGCAGTCTAAAGCGGCTATTCAGTTCTTGTCGTATCAGTCTAAGGTGAGGATTCCATGTCAGGCGTTTGTCTATATACAGCCCAAGGTAGTGGACAACATTAACGTGAGGAAGAGGTGCCCCAATATGCCATTGTAGTATATTGGGGCACAGGTAATTTTTCTTAGAGTAAAAGTGTTATTTTCACATTTTTGTACGTTTAACTTTATTCTCCAGTTCTTAAACCATGTTTCCAGGGAAGAAAGGTAGGATTGAAGGTTTATTGTTGATGTTGCAGGATCTTTATGAACTGAAAGAATTGCAGTATCATCTGCACAGGTAAATAGGGTGGTTTGAGGATGGGTAGGAATGTCGGCAGTGTATATTGTGTAAAGAACAGGGCTCAGGATGCTTCCCTGAGATACTCCTGCCTCTATTGGTTGGAAGAAGGAAGTGGTAGAACCTATTATTACTCGGAAATACCTATCAGAAAGGTAGGATTTAAGGATAAGATAGTAAGTGAATGGAAGTATTCCCTTGAGCTTCCAGAGCAAGTCTTGATGCCAAACCCGATCAGAAGCTTGTTTGACATCTAGAAAGACGCCAGGACAGCACCTTTCCGCTCAAGAGAGGAAGCAAGGTGTCTATAACGCGATGGCAGTGTTGAATAGTTGAGTGGTGCCGTCTAAAGCCAAACTGGTGATCTGGGAAAAGATTAGAGGAATCAAGGATAGGTAGGATGTGTTTGAGTAGGAGTTTTTCTAGTATTTTGCCCATTATAAATAACAGATTTATCGGGCGGTAGGAAGCTGGGAGATGTTTAGGTTTCTTTGGTTTCGGGTTCATACGAATACTGGAAAGTTTCCACTGTTTTGGAAAGTAAGTGGTCCTTAATACGGAGTTATAGATATAGGTGAGAAAAATGATAGCTTCTTTGGGAAGGTAGCGAAGGATTTGTGCGGTGATTATATCGGGGCCAGGAGTGATAGATGACGTATAATGTAATTTACATCAGAAGGGTTAAATGGCTTTCGGAGTGGGGAGAGTCGAGTTCTTCTTCGATTAGGTGGGTTATTTCCGGATTATGTAAATCAGGATGAGGTGTGAATACTTGGGAAAGGTAGGTTGCTAACAAGGAGGCTTTTTCAGCATCAGATGAGGCCATACAAAAGAACTCTTTTTAAATTTCTACCGACGTTTCGGCAAATTTATTGCCTTCTTCCGGGTCTGCACAAAGTTTTAATACAAATCAATAAAATAGAAATAGCATAAAATATGAACTTGAAATAAATATTTTCAAAATAAAAATTTTTAAAAATAGATTATATAAATAAACTAAATAAAAAGTATGATATATATAGCACTTTTAAATTGATTTTAAACTGTTGTTGTAGAACAGATCAATATTAAACTAAATCACAACTATTAAAACTTTGACAATATGTAGCATATATAAGAGTAAAGTATGGAAATAACTTAGGAAATGTACTTACAAAAATTTTCAGTTAGAATTACAGTAGTAATTACTCTAGTTTAACCTGTGACATACCATCACCAAGTGTTACGGACATTGGATGGGTCAAGGTTTATAAAGGGCTAGGAGAGCGGATGGGAAAACCGTGTCTTAGTCTGTATGTTGTTTTGGAAATTCCAGGAGATTGTTATAACTGAGGGATAGGTTTTTGGTGTCTGTTCTAAAATTGATAGATAATTTATCTTTTTTAATATGAATCATTTCCAATATATTTCTTTTTTTATTATTATTGTTGATGGAGAGAATTTTAGTGTTTTCCATGTCAAATTCATGTTTGTATTGTATGCAATGTTTCGTTAGTGCTGTAGTCATGTCAGTCGGTTTTTTAGTTTTGCAGTCGTATTTATCGTTGGTATAGTCTATTTTTTAAATATTGAGATGTTTGTCCTATGTATGTAGCTGGGCATTTTAAACAATTTATTTTATAAATTATATCTGATAATAAAGTGTGCTTTTAGTTTAGAAAGTGTGTTTTTAAATGATTGGAGTTTTTATGAGCAATGGAAAGGTTATATTTCTTGAAAATTTTAGCTATTTTTTCTGATAGACCTTCTATGTATGGGATAGAGATGTAGGATATTGGAAGTTGCTGTGATGGCGTAGAGGAAGTCAGGTTGATCATATTATCTGTGGATCGTTGAGATAATATTTTTTGTACTATATGGAGAACAGAAGAAGAAAGGCTTCATTTCAAAATAACACAATACACTCTTTTGTGAAAAATAAAAATACAAAAATAATGATAATGATGAACTAAAATAGTTTGTAAATAACTAATACAATAAAGACAACAACATGGTCAATGACCATCCTTGGATATATGGAGAGGATAGCCATTATTTTTAAATATCTTGGATAATTTTAACTTGTTCTCATCATGGAAACGGGGATGGCTAAGATGAAGTACACGTTTGGTAAGGATTTAATAAAGTTGATTTTCTGGTTATATGGATGATTGGAAAGGTTCTAAATTAACTTGTCTGAAATGACAACTTTATATCTTGTGAGATATGAGCTGTAGCTCCAAATTGGACATATGGGCTAGAGCTGTTCGGCACTACTAAACGTTCCAACCTCAATAGATTTCGAACCCTTCGGACAAAAATCCTCCTTCACATTGTCGACGCCACTTTTTACGTATCCAAGCTCACTATTCACGCAAACCTCACAAAATCCCGATACAACTAATTCCATAGCCAACTATCTCTCCATCCAAATCCACTCATCCAAGCCTGCATTCATACTGACTCCAGGTAATCCCCAAAGACGGTTGAAGCGCCGTTGGTCTCTTGGATTTTGATGGTAGTTATCACTGGATATCTGCCATTCATGACATTTTATGATCGTATTTTTGCAGTTATAAATATTCAATAAATCGATTAATAAAAAAAAAGAAAAGTAAAACAGTGGGTTACTTTCCGTTTAATTAAATTTTAAATTACCGAAATTAAATTAAGCTCATTTCGTTATATTATTAAATTTTCTTCAATTACATATTTATTTCAACAAATATTGAACTCATTAAAATTGAGAGATCAATTTAACAATTCTATTTCGGTTTTAATTAATGTTAATTGTTAATTAAATTCTTAATAGAGAGTGTAAGAGATTATGGATCATAAAATGCAATTACCAATGTAGACAATAAATTGGTGCCTGATGTAATAAATATTGCAAGAACAATTATTTTTGATTTGGTTTTTAATTTCAGTAGTATACACTTTTACTAATTGGGAAATCGGCAACTTTCTAGTGCTTCCATTTGTTTGGCTCGTTCTAAAATTTTAATCCAATCAGTTGTGCTAATCATTTCAAGTAAGGTTATTCAAGAAAGTTTTGAATAATTGGTTTATACATTTTGAAGATTAACCAATGGGAATCTCCGGACTGTTTGCTATTTCTTTCTTTATCATATCTTCGCCTGAGTCATCTGACATTATGCTTGGTAATTATTTATTTAATATATGAATCCGTCGTAAAATTTGAATATAATTTATATATAATTGTTACTAACGGAAGTAAGAGAAAGTCATGTGAGTGTGTCACACCAGATTTTTTTTTAAGGACCACCTTGAGATCCGAGGGTTTCTGTCAAAATCCATCAACTAGAAGTACGACTTTACTGAATTCCATTGGCCTTTCAGTTTTTGTTTTAGGAAATATTTTATTTTATTTTATTTTTGGTGAGTTCTGGGGGCGAGCCGAGACGACAGACTTGGAGCCACTGAGCCCCTTCCAGGAATGGGACTGTTTCTTTTATGAAATTTCATGATCAGATAGATTTCTAGGATGGATATCTTCGCCTCCAACACCCGATATGTATCTTGGCTTCTACAACTACTGTGAACCGTCGAAGTCTGTGAGGAAGCCCACGAATTTGCAAATGCTATCCTGTTCGAAGCGCCACCTTCTCCAGGTACTCCCTGAATTTAAAGTACTCCTTGAACAAACTGCCAGCATATGAAGTCTATTTTTGTTCAGACCCCTATCAGTTGTAGGAACTCCAGAGAAACCTTAGCCTGTTTTAGTCCTGAGAAGATTCTCCAGAGCAATACTGATTTGACTTCCTTCTTATTTTGGAATATATGTTTTGGGCGCGACTTATCGCGTATCCCACAAAAGCTTCTGGTCTTACAAGGAATGCCTTTTCTTTTCAGACTATTTGGCCATCTCTTTGTCCTTTTAAACATACCATGGCATTCAAAAGACAGTGACTTACTCATATCATTAAGTTCGCCGAAGTACCAATATATAAGATTTCCCATACTATTTTTCGTACTGATGACGTAAAAAATCCATGCTTGACTTCCTCTCAAAGTTGAACACTTGGGCACACCTTCCAATTGCGTAGATTCCGCCTGGAAGATATTGGGAAACTTGCCTATTGTCTCCAAGTGCCTGGTTACTCTAGCTCCAATCTCCTGGGGAGTCACAGAAAAGCTTTGGAAAGATTTTAAAACGCAAAAAGCAAAAATTGTATTCTTAATTTATTCGGATGTCTTATTTGCTCATTTTTTATTATTTTGAACCAAATCTTCTCATGTCATTATAAATTATAATTAGGTATATGAAGCGACAATATAATATAGGTACACAGAACAAAATGTATCATATTACCTTATATATATATATAATAATACGTAAAACCCTGAGGGTTTACATCTAATTATGCTTACATATGATATCATATACAACCCCAATTTGCCTTCCTCCTCAACCATAACTCCTCTCTTCTTACGGCTGGTGTCGACCTTGATGTTGTTATTATTATGATTCAAGTAGTGACCATGGGTTTTTGGCAAATCTTAAATTATGTTTACATTTTGTTTGCATTTCTTCATCTCATCACATCCGACTCTGTGAATTACTTTTTTTTTCACAAAGTTTGATTTTAACATAGTTGTGGAGTGTTTAATTTAAAATCGGTCTATTGTTCAGTTGGAAGTATCTCTTCCGGTTGATAACATCTAGGGATCTATTTCCTTTATTTGAAACATTTTTTCCATTAAAATGGAAAACAGATTGCGTAAAGAGCTTTCTCTTTAAAATTTTTCAACAGTATGAGTTCGGTGAACATCTTGTGGAAAGTATTGATACTAAAGATTTGGTAAAAATTCCAATTTTTAAGAAACTTTATCCATCAGACTGTGGGAATTGCTGTAAGAGTAAGTCGTAGAATGTTTTCTCTTTTCGTTGACATAACAACTGATGAAGAAATCAGGAAATCCTGGCACGAAGAATACTACCCTTATTCACCCTGGACAGAAAGAATATGTGTCTACAAAGGAACAAAGAGAGAGTGAGAGAGTGATTTTCGCCAGCGTTTGGATGTCGCCTCCCAGAGGGATCGTTCTGCCGTCATGCTTGTTTTACAGCCTGCTATATAAGAGTCTGCTCCCTGACATTGTACCACTCTACCTACATTCGTTAGTTTTACACAATACAAATTTACGTAAAAGTCTGTTTGGAGAAAAAAACCTGAATAGTTTCTTCCAGCACCAAAATATATTATTCTGAGATTATTATCTGCTCTAATATATTGCCTTCAAAATAAATTAGAAGTCCATTGTGTCCTCCTAGCAATCTACCGATTCCTTTTATTCAAATTCACTGCTGAAAGTAAATATAACGAGATAACTTTACCAGATTTTATTATTTGATAAAAAATATTTTAACTTAACTTTGGTCCTTCAAGAAACTGTGAATTCAGAAGACAATAAGAGAAGAAAAAATCTATCAGTAGACAGCCTGACGATTAAAATGCATTAGATATGAATTTGAGGAAAAAAACTGTAAGGAATTCAGCGAATGTACTTACTACTATCTGCAATAGATTTTAGGAGCGAACCAAATCAAAGCAACCGCATCCAACTAAATATGACTTTCCTGCCTGAAGAGACATGTGGTAAGAAGGAAGAATTGAAGATGATTTAGGAAAGTGAGAAATAAACTCGTAGATGCACTTAACACTGTTATAATTAAGAGAATATATAAACTGCTAGGACTATACACTGGATGAAAGATATTTGAGAACAAGGGAGGGAGAATTAAAGAACATGAGAGTAATTAAAAGAGAGACAGACGGGCTGACAATAGAAAGTACCTAGACGTGTTGACTGACTGGTGTTGATAACTTTTCCGTGTAGGACTACCTCGACTCTATATATATCGAATTCTCCCTCCCTAGTTTGGCCTAGGTTTTCACTGAATAAGTTTTGAGGCGCTCTGAGTCCAAAAGAGTGGTTATTCAGAAAATGGTCTATGTGTTTGAATGAATGTATGGATGTGAATAGCATTGCTTAAAAACCAAAAATCGCAGAAAGTTTAAACTTGACATATTGTTTGGGTAATCACCATGGGATCCGAAAGGAATTGCGATTTTCTCAAAAACGGCACCAATAATTTTCTCTAAACTTATTATCTCAGTCAGTCAGTTTAAATTTAAATTTGCAAAACCTTTCTTGGTTTTGACATAGAGCGCTCCAATAAATCCGCTCAGTATACAAGTAAAGTCCCTATAACCATGTTTATGCCAACTAAACAATGTAACGTTGCAATTTTAAAGAAAATTTCTTGATTAAATTGTATTAATTTGCAGTAAGCTTAAGTCATGTGAGTGTTTCACAACAGATTTTGTTTTTCTTTTATTAAGTCTATTGCTTTATAGAAGGGGAAACAAGGTTGCTTGGTTTCAAGCGCATATTGAGTCCGGAAGTTCAATAAAACGATAGAGGTACTGCTTGTTTCCGGCATTGACTAACATAAAATTGATTTTTCTTCTGAGTTTAACATTAGTGGAAATCTCCTTTTTCACCACTGACCTTAATTTCTCCCAACAAGCATCTAAAAACTTTTTTCAAAGGAGAAATCTACATATGGTCTGAGTGGGGATTCATAAAGCTACCTGAATGGTGTACGACCCTCATAGCTTTTTCTGGCAACATACGAGTATACGCTCTTTCATTTCCAGCTCGTCCATGTGAATTTTAACTTTATTAAACTTTACTACAAGAATGAAGTTATAAGGCTTCATTGCTGACGAATGACGACTTACCTTATTTTTTTCTTATTTAGAAAGAAACAAAGAGAGACACAGAGAACACAATGAAAAATAAATAAATTCTCAGTGTTCTACTTCTTATTCGTAACCTCTCTACGGGAAACAGTTTGAGTATTCTGTCAATAGAGCCTAAACCTTTCTTTCTATCCAGCACCAACATTATGAAGTTTCTTCAAAACAGAAACTCTCTTCTAGAGAAGGCGTTGCGAACAACATCATCCTTCCACTTCAGCCTCCAACTTTCTTTTCCGCTATGATCTTCTACTTGGGCTTTATAATTTATCTTAACCGTCCGGGTTGCAATATATGACAGAACCGTCCTTAGGCCGTTGTACGAAATCCTCCCTGTGGTCTTACTTCAGAAAATGACTTTTTTTTATTCCTAACTCTTTCTTTCCTGCCTTGTTTTCCCTGTAGCTTTTATTCATCTTAATTACCCCCTGGTTGTCTAAGCTATTATAGAATGCCAGCTAATAGACTGTTATCTTGTGTCCTTCGATATCTACTTTCTATTCAAGAAAACGTGTCGAGTGTACACTCAATCAACTGCTGATTTACTCGAAAATGGTTCCAACGATTTTCTTTACATTTCACACTTAAATGATTATCACTTTTATTTTATGCATTTTTCCATGAAAAAAATTATTTTCAGAAAATTTTGAAGGAACAGTAACGTTAAGCTTTTCTCTAAAGTGCCAAAGCATTGCTATATATGGCGCTACCATCTATATATAATATTACGCCAAATTAAAAGCATTACAAGAATTCCAAATTTCCAAAAAAAAATCCGTTAACCGGAAGTGTTGTTAATTCATAGAATTTTTTTAAAAATGTTTTCGGAAACGATTTTCTTTAAACTTAAAATTGCATAGGTATAAACTTTCAATTTTATTTCGAATATTTCTTTTTTCTCAACAATTGGTTTTTCGAACTGTTTGAGAATATATCGTCTGTGAATATTTTTTGAAACATTTTTCGAGAAAATCACTTTTAAAGGCGAAAATAAATTCTGTAGGAGCCATGATGATAATTTTCTCCTTTTCAGTGCCATTTCAATATAATCTAAAGTTGCAACAACTAAATAAAAAAAAATGGAATTAAATATATATGATCTTTGACGTATAGTATGATTCTTTTTTTTGTTTTTTCATTCGTTTATAGTACTTATTGAATCTATAGTAAAATTTCTTAGTTTGAAGAAATAAAAAATTGGCAACTAAAGCAGTTAGAGAAAATTATGTGATTCTATCACAATAGAATCTTTTCCCAATGGTATTTTCCCCATTCGATTTTCTTCTCCCCCAGACGATAATACTTCTCTGTATAAGTATAACAAGACAGACAAACAAACATAGTATAATATTTTTAAATATTTCATTGTTAGTTTTTATATCTTTATAAATAAAAGGAAAAATATCTTGGAAAATTTATTTTTCATCTTAAAACTTTTTTTTTGTATATTTATTTTCTTATATTTATTTGTTATATATATAAAAATGGATGATCATTTCTATGGAGACAAAGGATAAACATAAAATAAATCTTTTTCCATGTACAGCCAGCGCCAGTCTGGTGCGATAGTAGATGGGGATTCAACAAACCTTGACGTTTGAGATGTTACCAGTGTTTCCAGTATATTCTGTCCTGTCTACTGAGTGAGTGGGGGACATGTTGTATTATATATATATTGGGAATAAATAAATAAAAAATAACACATAATGCTATAGATTCCTCCTCCTAGTAGAAAGGAATTCCAGTTCACAAAATAAACAAATGTCTGGTGTGAAACATTCACACGGCAAATGTTTGCTTATCTTTAATTTTATATCAATTATAGAAACAAACCATGCATCCCCCTTCCAACGAAATTTATTTAAATGAACTTTTTGGAAAAAAGTTGCCAATAAAAGTGATAGGTCACTGTAATCATAGTTAGTGAAACGAATTCAATGAAATCCGTCCATGTTTTAATGGATAGAATTGTAGAAAACTGGAATAACTTCAGTAAAAACGCACTTCCAGTGAACCAATTTTCTAGCGAACTTAGCATTTTGACAACATATTTGAAATTCTAATTAATATTATGTAGATGATAGAATTGCATAATAAACCGAAGTAGCACTTTAGAAGAAAACATCCCCCCCCCTCCCAATGAAAACTTTCATGAATTTTACCGGAGAAATGTTTCAAATATAAGTTGTAGCTCTTTATATGGGTAATTAGTATACTAGGTTTAAAGAAAATAGTTGGAGCCGTTTACTAGAAAATTACAAAAAATGGAAAAACCATTCAGTAAAGTGGTACTTCCGGTTGAGGAATTTTGGCAGATAAGTTTCTGTCTGATCCCATGGTGATACCTAAATGGAATATCAAGTATAGACTTTTTGCGATTTTTCCTTTTTGAGCTATAGTGTTCACGTTCACACAACACACACCATACGGTGATTATTATCGAAAATATCTGTGACGAATGCAATACTTTCTCTTACAGTGATATAGTGATCGGAGAAACCATCTAGGGTGGCATCTTCATTCACAGTTGGAGTTGATCCTCGAAAAGTTGTTGTATTTCTTCTTGCTAGCTGGCTGTCTTACCAAAAATATGGAGAGTTGGAGAATTGAAAGATTTAGCGTGAACATTTTTGTATGAGTGGGGTTTCGGGGGAAAAATGTGTTTTGAGCTTAAATCCTGGACGAAAGGAATGTTGAAAATATTATGAATAATAAGGGATTAGCAACGTAATAGGGTTCATTGTCCTAAATTACCTAAAGATTTTCGTGAGTGGAAGGAATGAGAAGGGTAAGTGTTTGCAGTAGACGTAAATTACCTTAGACTACGAGGTTTCAGTAGAATTATTTAATTGGTGGCTCTTTGTTTTGCCATGCATAAATGGATCGTTAAAATGTTCTTAATGCACTCGAGAATGGTGGAGTCTCTAATTCTCTATGGGTATCCTCCTTTGTTTGATTGGTGACATAGAGCATCATGGGGAGGCTCACTAGAATCTCGAAAAGCTGGAAGTGGCGTGTGACGTCTCTGGCATGTGAGCATTTGGAATTTCACCTCACTTTTATGGAATCAGAGCCAATCATTAATTTTCTCTTGCCATAAAATAGAATGTTAATTTTATGTTTATAGAGTTCCGAGGACAACTTTAACAAACTAATAAACCGTTTTTTTTTTCAACCAGCAATAAATTAAGAATTAAGTTAGTCCTTTCTTTTTTTATATTGGATAGTGGGGGGGTTTAGCTTAGTTTAAGAGCTCCTATTAGTGGATAGATGCCTGTTACTTCTTCATACTAGATCAATACGTCAGAGAGCTCCACCCACCCCTATTTTAGTAGGGGGCCAAAATATATTGTAGGGATTGGGAATTCCCCTTCTTCAGCTGTATACTACATTCTCCATTCTTCACCAGTTCCACTATATATACTGCTCTATTTGTATCCTCAAAACTCTACGGTCTTATTCTTCTTTCATTCATCCTCATTGTCGTAACCATTAGTATTCTTATGGAAGCCTTGGGGAAGAGAGTGAGGAAAAGAATGAGAAAGATAGTAACGAGCGGCTTTACGTCACCTTGGTTTGTGTTGGTACTTTTATCCAGCTTTCTCTATTGTCTATGTTTGTGGAGCCGGTGGGTGGCGATATTGGAAGGATACTGAAACAAATGAGTATGTAGCGGATATAGTTTATCTTTTAGTTATTTGTTTTTCGCACAAACCTTAAAAGTACTTTTTTCTTTTGTTTTTCTATGTTTGTCTGTGTGTTTGTATAATTGTGTGGTCACTTCCAATACTTGGCATTACACATAATAATAATATTTCTTACAGCGATTGAGTTAATAATGTTCGAATTCGTTAATCTTCTTGCTACTGTAAGAGGAAGTATTGGGGATTCAGTTTATTGACTTTTCACCGGATACACATGATTCTGAGATCGTCTGTATACGAATATACCTCTAACACTCACACGACTTTCTCTGACTATTAATACAATTTAATTAACAAATTTTCATTCAAATAGCAATAATTACAAAAGTTTAGTTGGGCTGGCCATGAATATTGGATGTTAGAGGAATACTGAGCGGACTTGTGTGGAATGCCCTCTGTCAAAACCAACAATGCTTATGCAGCCTAAATTTCAACCTAATTAACAAAACTCAAAAAAAAACAACAAAAATTTACAAATAAAAGTGATCGGTAGTTATCATTAGTGAGCAATCCAAGTTCAAAGAAACTCGTTGTAGCTGTTTTTCAAGAAAATACCAAAAAACTCATAAACCTATTCTGTAAAATCTCAATTCCGGTAAATGGATTTTCTTCAAATTTCAAATTCCAACAAAGCTTCTAATGTATATTAATATTAAATAGATGATAGAACCATTATTATACTGAGGAAAACATGACGCTACTGACCCCCACCCCCACCCCCCAAAAGAATCAGTTTTCTCGGGAAAATGTTTGAAATAAGAGTGATAGTTAGTTTTTTCACATAGATAGTATACGAATTTAAAGAAAATCATTGGAGCCGTATCGACCAAATCGCTAAGAACTCACTCAAACCCACTCAAACATATAGACTAATCGCCAAAACAATTTTTTTTCATACCCAGGGGACCTCAAAACATGTATTTTTGATGTAAACTCGATTTCGGGAATTTGACACAATCGCAATATATTCTCTCTTACTTTAATTACTTTTATTTCTAAAAAACATTTTTTCGGACTCAAGGGACCTTAAAACGTATATTTCCTTTGAAAACTCGGCATCGAAAATTTGACACAATTACGATACAGCCTCTTAACTTGGAATAAGAGAAAGTAAAAATAAATAAATTTAATAAATCAAATGGTATCTGTCAAAATCTTTATTCTGTCAGTCGTCTGTCTGTCGGCCAGGCAGTAAATAGTTCCTGTCATTTTCGTGACAAATCTCAGTCTAAAACAATGCATTTAATTAGAAATCTGTTCCCATATCTGTTAATATATCTGCATCACTAAATCTGGAATGCTCTGGAATTCCTATTAACCGTTGGATGTTAGAAATGTTTAGGGAAATCTTCAACCTTTCAAGATTTTAGTATTTTTTATTATCTCTTTTTTTTTCTGTTAAGGAAGTACTTATGAATCTATACGAATAAGAACTTAATGGCCAACTGTATTAGGATGGGTGGATATATGTGGTGGATATTTGATTTAATGGCTGCAAATAGATGGCAGAAATCAGTGTGTGCAATCATCTGATCTTGATGGACGAGCTACCGGATTAAGGCTTTTTTTTATGGCCGCCTGTGTAGCCTTGATGATTGATTGCTTTTTGCTGTTTATATTAAATTCCGGGAGCCATTATATGGTTATCTATAAATATAATCTCATAAACTACTAAGTATTACATTGTCACAGTTTTTACAAAGAAAAAGAAATCAAGTGTGAAACACTCACACACTTTCTCGTACTGCAATTCACATGATTATTATTGAAAAATGTTCTTCGTTCATTAGTATTAAATTTTAGGTCTCTTCAATATTATATTGATCGGAGAATTTAAATTTATTAATAAAAACAGAGGGATGCGCAACCTTCTCTTTCCACCAAAAACCCCGTCTATAACCAATTTTCTTGGGAAAAAGTTTCAAAAACATCTTGGTGTCTTCTTGGAGAAAATCGCAAAAACCTGAAACTTCGCACTTCGTATTAAATTGTTTTAGTAAAGCCGCATTTCCGGGCAATTGATATTTCTTAAAACTCGGAATTTCGTCAACACATTTAATTCAAATACAGAAAATATATACAGAAAATAGTTGCAATCGTTGTCAAGAAAAGTCAAACAATCAAGTGGTACTTCCGGTTGACCGATTTTAAAGAAACCTTACCACCCTTGATAGAATTTAAACGAAACATCAAGTTGGAATTTTCTCTAACTTCCCGTCCATACACACACGCACACACAAATTTTCAAAAAATCTGTAATGGAACATACATAAAATGAAAAAATTAAGTATAAAGGCATTGGGGGAGGAGGGAGCACCAACCTAACCAACCGCAGCAAGTAGGAAAGTGAAGAGGGCGCCAGGAACATCATATATTTGAAATTTAACCCACAAATCTAATTAAATCAAATTTTTTTTTTTTAATGTTTCAAATAGAAGTTATAGATTTATATCTGTGCAGCGAGCATTCCAAGATTAAAGGAAATCGTTTTGGTCCTTTTCGTGATAATTCCATAAAATACTCAAAAACCTACTCTGCAAAGACGCACTTCCGATTAGCTGATTTTCTTCAAATTTGGAATTCTAGCAATGCTTCTATTATTATATATTGATATTGAAGCGGTAGAACCATACATTGATTAAAGTAATACTTTAAAGGAAAGCGTAATGCTATTGTTCCTCCAGAACTCCACAGAAAAAAAAATCAATTTTGTGTAAATGTGTGCAGATAGTACACGATGTTTAAAGAAAACCTTTTTCGAGAAAATCGCAAAAACTCTAAAAAAAAGAACATTTAGTAAAATCTCCCTTCCGGTTGATGGATTTTGCGCACGAAACCTTCTTGTCAGATGCGGATGATACCTAAACGGAATACCAAGTTGGAACTTTCTGTGTCTTTCCATTTCTAGATATTTTCATAGACTTACACAAACCACTTGTAAACACAAATTTTCGGACTCAGGGTATCCCAAATGTATTTTCAGTGAGAACTCGATGTAGAAAATCTAACACGATTACAATACTTTCTCTTTCAGGAGGAAGAGAAAGTAAACAAAAAATCTTGTTACAGAGACCATTTGTTTATATTGGAATGGAATTATATTTGTTTTATATTAAGAAGCCTTATAATGTCTGCATTCAACAGTCTCTTTAGCTTGGTCTTTAAGTATACTGTTAACAAGACAACTGTTAACGTATTACAGACTGTTGTAGAAGAATAATAATCTGGTTTGGAAAACTTTCACGACTTTCCCTTATTGCAGTTTATGTTATTTGAACAATTTTCACCTAGAAAATTCACTGAATGTTTAGCTGGCTTCAATAATATATAGCTAATTTGTTATAAAATGACATTTTTACGAGGAATTTAAGGTTCTGAGGATCTTCCAGCTCCCCAGAATCACCAAAAATCTGAAAGAAATGTTGCAAACAAAACTGATAGATCTATGTATATAGAGTTTTGCAAGTTTAAAATTTCCTCACCAAGAAAATCGTAGAAAACTGAAAAAAAAAGTTCAATAAAATCGTATTTCCGGTCAAGTTTTGGTGTAAGAGATGTTACAATCGTATAATTATATTGAAATGACACTTAGAGGAAAACTTAGCGCCAATTCTAAAAATGAATTTTCCCCAGAAAAATGTTTCAAATAGAAGTAATATAGATTTAAATGTATGTATGTAAGCACGTAGAAAATTTGTCGAAAATCTTTGGAGCGGTTTTCGAGAAATTTGCGAAAGAAGAAGAAAAAAAAACATTTCAATGAAGTATCCACGTTCGGTTATTTGATTTTTCTAAAAATATTTATATATAATTACCAGGGGGTGACGGCAACAATTCCTTCTAGTCTTCACAAATTTATTTATTCATTCACTCGAACAAAAAAAAATAGGACGTTTCGACCTAATGAGGTCATCTTCAGCTGGTTATATTTCTTTTGGCCGGACCTGTCTAGAGGACGTCAAAGAATACACTAAACTGTAGTAACTTAAATAGAGTATATTCTGTAACGTAGATAGGACAGGCTAGTAATAGGTAAAACTAGCTGAAGATGACCTCATTAGGTCGAAACGTCCTATTTTTTTTTTGAACAAACAAGTGAATGATGTATAAAGGATACTGAGATTCGGTCTTTTTTTTTAGAAATAAAAAAAATAAAAGAACTTACATTTTTGCCAACGTTTCGACAAATATATTGTCTTTATCAAGGCATAAAAATAAGAAATTTCTAAAACTCTTCAAAATATGACAACTTTAACTTATCAGAGACATTTTCCGTGATACCCTGCTTCTTTTTGTGGTCATCGACCGGTTTCGGGCGTTCGCCCATTATCAGGATGTTTTTGATAGATTTGCACTGTATCAACTGTGTTTGCTCTGTGCAAGTCTGCGTTATTACACTGTTTAACTGAAACATCCTGACGATGGACGAACGCCCGAACCGTTCGATGACCACTAAAAGAAGTAGGGTATCACGGAAAATGTCTCTGATGCTTTCCAGCTCTGCAGAACCAACCACCACAACAACTTTAACTTAAGTATAATATTAGGAAAAATAAATAGTTGTGAACACCTTAACTCCACAGAGAATAGTCACTATTCAAGGATTTTTAATATTTCTTACTTTTATGCGTCGATAAAGAGAATATATTTGTCGAATCGTTGGCAAAAGTTCAAGTTTTTTTTTAAAAAAAAAAAAGACCGAATTTCACTATCCTTATCCATCATTTAAGAACGGTTGAGAAGAATCTTCCACAAACAAGTGGATGAATAAATACAATTGTGAAGACTAGAAGGAATTGCTGTCACTAATCGACCTCTGGTTATAGGAAATATAATCTCCTCACTAATATCTGATTCTTATAATTTATTCACAATATTAGGGTTTTATTTAAGTTAAGTAAAAATTCCAAGCCTGTTAGAGCAACTATAGCGATTATGACAAATTTTCTATATTGAGTGAAATAAGTGGTATTTACCACCAGTGAAAAAAGTGGTATTTAGAAAATGTTTGTTGTGGTAGTTGGTTCCGCAGAGCTGGAAAGCATCAGAGACATTTTCCGTGGTAGCCTGCTTCGTTTTGTGGTCATCGACCGGTTTCGGGCGTTCGCCCATCTTCAGGATGCGTTTTTCAGACAGTGTGTCAATACAGACTCGTACAGAGACTTAGTTTCACACTAACTGAGAGAGCAGGCTACCACGGAAAATGTCTCTGATTTAGAAAATGGTTTGTGTGGGTGTGTGTGTTGTGTGCGCGCGCGTATACGTAGTGTGTGTGAACAGCACAGTTCAAAAACGAAACATCGCAGATATTTCATACCTACATTTCCATTTGCGTATTACCGTGGGATCCGACAGTTACTCACTCAGCTGTCTAAACTTCTTCAAGTACTTTTCCGCAAGTACCACTTAATTGCGATTTTTCTCAAAAATGGCTCCAACAATTGTCTTTAAACTCAATATATTCACTACACATTCAGGGAGCTACTACTTTTATTTAAAAACTTTACCACTGGAAAAATTCATTTAATGTGGTTTTCTGGAGGGGTGGGGGTGCTATGTTTTTATCCAAGTGCTATACTATAGATATTGTACAGTTCTATCAACTAAATAATATTAATTAGAATTAAACATGTCGTCAAAATGCTCAGTTTAAAGAAATTCGGTGGACCGGAACCGAAGTTACTCTAATAAGAAATGTCCAATAAGAAAATTTTTGTCACTTAAATCTGAGTAAACTGCAGGAAGAGGGCGTGTGAGTGTTTCACATCTGATTTCCTGTTTTACTTTGCTACCTGCTGTTAGAGGAAGTATTGTAATCCCACCCTACCCCCAAACACCACCTTAAATGAATTTTTCCATAGAAATGTTTCAATGAAATAAAAGTTGTAGTCGAATATACTTTTTAAAGAAAATTGTTGACGTCAACATACTTAATTAAGACTTCAACATGTTTTCATGGATTAAGAAGTGCGCTGGCAAATTATGTTCATTATGTACATTATGTTCACACTTTGATCAACTTCTGCGTCCTATAGACTAACTAATTACTGGAATTAGTAAAAATGAGGCCATTAGTAGTATAATAATTCTAGCAATAAGGGAAAATCTGGTGATGTTTCAAAACCATATTTGTTGTTTTGTTTTCTTCTTCTGTTTGTGAATGATTTATTTACGTCTTCAAGAGACAGAGAGAGAAAGTAGGAGGAAACAAGGAAAACATATACAAAAACACTGTGAAAGGCCATTAAGTTTGGTTGCAAAATACCCTTGGGCTATGTCATTGAAGGAAATGGCAAGTGTGCAACTTTGTGTCGTAATTTCCGGTCTTATCATGTTCTTTCTGCTTGAAACATTTTTTGCTCTTAAAAATAAAAATAATAAAATCTAATGTGGCAATGAAAATATTTATTCTAAGATAGTTTTCATGTTTTTTATTGCTTTTCAAGAAGTTGGTTGCGATGTTAGTCTTATGGTTATGGAACAACACACGGAACAGAACGGCATTTTGTTTGGAAAGAAGTTGTGTCGGGTGGAGGGGGAAAAAAGATGGAGAACTTTTTATGGTGTGGCTTTTTAGTTGGCTCTATAGTTGCGAAGAGATTTAATATTGCTTCTTTTGTGTGTGTGCATTCATCTGTGCTGGTGCATTGTCTAAGGAATTATACGATTTATATCAGTATAATATACCTATTACATTAGAATTATACAAATAATTACATTTTTCAGAATCAGTTCAATAAGTAGCAATTTGGGATTGTAGCGAGCATATGTTTTATGTTCCTGGCCGGTTTCGGATTCTCATTCGTCGTCAAAGGCTAATCAAGTTCGTGTACAGAGTCGACTTCACCTTATTGTTTCTATTGCGTACTACACTTGTTGATTCGAATTCCAAGTTTCAAGTAACTCGTCAATCAGAATTCCCAATAAATTATATTAAAAGAACTCTGTGAAGGCTTCATCACAGATAATACCTTAATTTTCTTTTTAAATATTTTTTTTTTGTAGTTGTGAAGAAAATTGTAATGGAACTCAAAGAAAATGAATCAACAGTAATATTTTCTCATTTCCTTTATATAAAATACAATAGAAAAGCTCCATTGTAATTTGGTGGACAGGGTGAGAAACAAAAAGTGGCTGTGCAAAATAAGGAAAATTATCTCTTATTCTTTTCCCATTTCCCTCACTTTCTTTTGCTCTTTCTTCCATTATTTTCATTTCCTCAAACATTTCTTAATATTTCTTTTTCCCCACTAAAATGTATTTGTACATATGAAAATATACAGCAAGCTATGTAAGATATTATTTCAGTGAGGCGCTGATATCGCATACAAATGTAAAATGTATGATAAGAATATTATATCCCTATTCACATATAGTAGCTGATAGAATATATCACATATAGTAGCAAAAAGATATAATCCAAAGATGTTTGTCTATACGAGTATATCCGCTTAATCATGACTATAATAATCTTATTTGTCCGTTTCATATTGTATAAGCAAAAAAAAATAAAATCCTGTGTGAGACACTCACATGAATATAATATAATTGAGGACTCTTGCTTGCTCACGGACAATCTGCAGCCGCAAATCTTGTTCTACTCTCCGAATCTTCACGTCTCCCTTGTCTACAATGCCAATTGAAGAAATCTTTCAGCCCGAGTAGCCAGCTTCTTTTTTCTTTTGTCTTCTTCTGATTGATACTTAAATTTTACTGGATATTGCTGTTTGTTCAGATGTATATCTTACCCTGCACGTCTTAGTCTGGAGCCTTGTACCTACAATATAAATCTATATATTTTCTTTTCTGAAACTTTGTTTCAGAAGATTGATTTTACAGGATTCTTGTTTAAAGAATTTTGTGGACGATAGGCGTCAGCTTTTCTTTAACGTACTCTTTCAGAGTATGCATTGTTTAGGGCTCCCTCTTAACACCTTCAGGGCACTTTAAATGCCTGGCCAAGAAATTCATTTGAAGCAGAGAATAAAAAAGAAAACAAGTAAATAATTAATCGTCTATCAAATTTATTTAATTTTAATAAGCTCCTAAATTTACATGAATGAAATATTGTCCAAGTAGGAAATTACCCTAATTTAAAATTTAATAAATTCATTTGCTGGTATGTATGTTATTACGACTGGAGAGAGAGAGAGAGAGAGAGAGAGATACATATCCAGAGATTGATGATGACGCAGAATGACCTAGTTGCTAGTGAGGTCGATTATTCCAGAAATTATCGCCTGATTAATCAAGCAGATGATTGATTACCCGCCCGGATAGTAGACGAAGCGAGGGGCGGGTTCTTTTTCTCGGTTTTTTCTTCTTCATTTTAAACTTTTTTGTTTTCTTTAATCATTCATAATATTACTGTTATAATTATTCTTGATAACTGGCTTGAAGCTAGATGTTCGATTTTTAAAAACAGAAAGTTCATACGATTTGGAAATCATATTTCGGGAAAATGTTCTTTTTTGGGGGGTTTTCTGAGCGAATGAGTTGGTTGCTACAATTCCAAGTTTGAAGAAAATCAGTTAACCGGAAGTGCGATTGTACAGAGTAGGTCGCACTTCCCTTTTTAAAGTAGTGGGGAGGGGGGTCGAAAACGGCTACAACAGTTTTCTTTAAAGAACGCTCATAAAAACTTTATACTTTTATTTGAAATATTTTCCGAAAAAAAAATTATATATAGAGGTGTTTCGACCGCCTTCAGTCAGTAAACTGCGCAAGCGCGCTCCAGATGTAAGTCCGCTCAGATATACAAGTATAATCTCTACCATCACTTTTTTTCATTGTGACCAACCCAACTAAATATTGTAATGGTTGCAATTTTAAAGACAATTGTCGTGTTTGGGTGTTTTACACCAGACTTTCTGACGTCAACATCTTCTCAAGAGGTTTGTTGTTTCGTATTGTTTCCTTTACCCAACGTTTTCTTAACATTTTATTTTATCTTCTGTTGTTTTCTTAACATTTTATTTTCTCTTTTGTTTAAAAATTTTCTTGAAGAGATTTCTTGTTTGCCATTTCAAAACCTAAATATAATTCAGACCATTTCCTTTTCCATTTATTAAAGATTACGGACTTAACATTGATTATTATAAAAAAGAGAGAAAAAAATAAGGGCTTTAAATGACATTGAACCCGGCCAAGAATAAAACGGAAATAACCAAGTTCCGGAGCTATGATCCCCACTACGTCATCTAATTCCTCTCACCATTTCTCTCTTCGCTCACAGAGATCTTCGCTTACTCTAAAACCGGATATAAATGGGTTGGAGATGGGTTTCATTCTATTTAAAAGCTTATCCTAAATAATTTGTTCCTTGTCACCGGGAAAATTATTACCTTCTTATCCATGGTACATACTATTTATATAAGGGGTCAGACATTTTTTTTTATATTGATTAATTATATTTTAATGTCTTTATTCATTTATGGGAAATTTGAAATTACTAATATAGCTTCTATTGGAAAATTTATTGACTAAACAAATCTTGTGTGAACCCTCTCAGAGCATTCATTTGCCGAAATTTTCTCTCCCAGTCTTAAAGAATAAAATACTAGAATTACTTTCTCTTACTGTTTGTTGGTAAGTCCTGGTTTGAAACTACTGAGATCCTGATAAATTTTCATGAAATGAGTTTTCACAGGAAATACATGTTTTGAGGTAATATTCTTTTTAACAAATGATATTGAATTTAGTTACCATGAACGCATCTGACATGAAGGAAATCATTTCAACCGGAAGTGCGGCTGTAGTGAATACTTTTTAATTTTTTTTTCGTGATTTCCTTTTCGGGGGGGGGGACCTGAAAATTGCTTTCGTGAATGGAAAATTTGTAAATTATGTATTTTTAGTAAAAACTAGATTTAGAAAATTTGTTATATTCACAGTAAGAGAAAGTAAAAATGTTATCGATTCTTTTATAATAGACATATTATTTAAAGGCACTTTTTGAAGGGAGTAGACTGAAAATTTGTAAATAACATGAAATTTATTGTAAGCTTCGCCAATTGCTCCGCTGTTTGCTTTATGCGAATTTGTCTCTGGTATATGTATTATGTGATGGTAAACAAGGCAGCAAATTCGTTATAGAAATGCTGGAATGAATAATTTCAATACCAACCGCAGCAACGCCACCATCGTGTCTCCAAGAGTACTTCAATTACACATATACCCTCTATCAGGCCCAGTGCTGGCGAATGAGCCTCAATTTGGAAAGCCAAATATCCAGTAAACTTTCTTTAGCTTCCATCAAGAACTGGAAGAAATAAGACAAAAAAAACTTACTGAGGGCTTAATGAATGAGTTGTCACATCAACCTTGAAGTGTATGAACAGTCGCCAGATTAGATGTGAAGAGGGTAAACAAGACTCAAGATCAACGTTGAAGGTTCACCAATCTGATCAGTCATACCAGCTATTCCACATCCAGAACAAGCAAAAATTCTAACTACTAAAACGACTCACAATTCAAACGACTCACAACAGCCTTAGTATTCTACAACATTTCATATTCATCATGCTAACAACATCATCTTTCTCCGCTCGGTCACTCGATTCTCTATCAGTCTTCTCTTCTCACTAAATAAATCGTAAAATATAAATTGTGAATACAGTCTAAGCTCGTGAGTTCATCAATTTTACATCAACAACCATCACTTCTTGCTAGCATTACAATTATATCAACATCCATCAACTTTTCTCTCGTCAGTTGAATTTTCAATCGATTTTCACTCTCTACCTTCGTGATCACTTATTTTGTTGTCCGACATCACCGGTCCAGATTTCTCGGCAATAGCAAAGCGGAATATCAAGTTTGAACTTCCTGCAATTTGCTTTTGAATTATGCTCTTTAAATTGAGAACTGGATTAAATAAATTTGTACAATCGCAATATTTTCTATTACATCACTAGGGGAAAGTAATAGTGAGCTGAAAAGAAAAAACACCATATAAAGAAAATTATAAAAGAATTTCTATTAACGTGTTCCAGGAACACTCAGATGATTTACTAAGGAAAAGATTCTAGTTTTCTCTTTCCCTGTGAGATTCAATATAACTTCACTAGCTTGGAAAAACAAATCATACGATTTTTCCAGCTTTCATCTTTTATGTAATAAAAAACAGCAAACTTTTGGATGAAAGTTACAGTCAGTAGCAAAACTTTTATGTTAAAGCATAACAAGTATTACTTGCTTACGTCATCTCTTTGTGTGGTATGTGTTTGTGTTTTTTATCCAACAATTTGCTTTGCGTTTATTTTCCTTTTCTTTAATGATGCGGATCTAACTTATGTTTTATGCAGTTGCCGCGAAAGATCACAGATTTCTGTGAGTCAATCAGGATTTTAAATCGTTCATCATCAACATTATTCGTCTTTTGGCGAAAAGTGGTAGAACCAGATTGGCTTATAGTTCGAATTTGAACAAATGTTATTGTATACCCTCAGATCAAAATTGAATGAGAGATAGTTCAGATTTAGTGATTGCCCTGCTTTCCAGAATTCCCCTTCTCCTTAGATTAGATAAGCATTTCTGGAGCCTGTCAGCTCTTCTGATTTTATCACTGCATCTCCAAGGGAGGGCAATGAATTAACTTCCTCCATATTTAGAACAATTCCCAGAGCCCTAATAATGCTCTCTTTAGACGGACAGTCGCAAAAAAGAAGACGGTCCTCTCCAGTCCAATTCTCTTCCATTCCCTACCAATAGAAAACACGACTTGCTCTGGTGTCTGTACTTCCAGCGGCCATCCTCAACTAGCATAAAGTTATTATTCTTCTGTAAAAAGAAACCTACCGCTATCCAGACCCCACAAAAGTGCTACCTCAAAGAAAAACAACATCAACAACAAGGCCGCGTCTAGATAGGAAATTCCGTATCTACCTAAGTTCTTTTGGACACATCCTTTCCGATCAAAGATCCAGAACTTAATCTCCTCACATTCCAAGTCTGTCATAAAATAAATGGGTATTTCCTCCTCCATAAACCATAGATTCTGAAAGGGAATCCTTCCAGATGTTTGAAGTCAAATCCTGTACCACCTAGAAGAACTATTGAGGCTGCTTTGGGATAAATGTTTGTATATAGAAAGTTGTAGTCTGTGTAAAGAGTATAAATATGTAATTGTAAAGAGTAAGTAAATGTGTGGTGGTAAGGTAGAGTTTGACTCTTGGTACATCTCGTACCTCTGCAGACCCTTTGTGTATTGTGTGAGCGTTGGAAGTGTGCTTGTTTTTAGGCTGGAATACTCCGCAGGGATGCCAAAATTCCTAAAGAAAAGTGGCTAAATCCACTGTCCACCATGGGAAACCAACCAGGTGCCTAAGAGAAGTCCATGAAAAACGCAGATTAAGCTGGCAGAGTGTTGTCTTCTAGAAGGTAGAAGATACTAATATTTCTCAGTAGAAAACTACCTCGCTTTTATGGTGATAGAGCCTACTCTTTCTTTGCTTTTGGTAGAGTAAGTGAACGGATCTTGACTTCGCTGGGGTGTAATGTTGAGGCAGCTGTGGTGGAGATACTGCTTTGCCTCCTGTGTCATCATAGGTGATTTGTAGATGGATGGATGTCTGTAAATTTAACGTTCGCCTGTCTGTTGATGAGTCCATCACATAGTGTCCAGTCACTCGCCCCGACATCAGGCTCAGGAACAGTGAAGGCATAATAATTCTTCTTACAGCGGAATAGTTCCAAATATGTCAGTCAAAGGGTTTTATTTATTGTACAATAATTCTTTAGACGTAAAATATTTCCCCCATTTGAAAATTATGAAACAGTTAAATTTAGAAATTATAATAATTTTCTTAAAAAAAAAAAAATTACCCGTCATTATGAGATCGATATCAACATAAAACATTGATATTTACTTAACTTTGTTTGTATAGAATGTAAACAAATAGAACCCTTTTTTTTAATTGAATTTCCGGTTGTCAGTATTCGATTTTAATTGAAAAGGAAAACCTTGTACAGGCTGGAATTTCATTTAATTAGATTCTCTTGTATTGTGTTTCCTCATTCGCTTCCATTTTATTCATTAGCTTTCTGTCTGCAGCAGATATTTGTATTCTACTTCTTGTTACATATAAGAGAATGTGCTTCAGATCGGGTAAAATTTTCGAAATTGAGTTTTCTGAAGAATTATACGAATATAGGATACGTTTTCCGGCTTGCTGTATTAGAAAACAATCTGGTGTGAAACACTTATTACTACTTTCTCTTACTTCCTGTTAATACAATTAGATATATATAAAATGAGAAATTTCCTTTAAATTCAAATTTTACTTATTCGTTCTACATAAATATAGAGATGGTGGGGGGTTAAGTACCAACCTTTGTAGTGATGATTACATTATGACCCTCTAAAGCGCTCTAAAAACACTACACCAACCAACTGAACCAACTACATGTACAATTTGAAATTACCGCCAGAAATTCCGCACAACTATTCAGAATAATTTTTCAGAATAAAGTGATGGTATTTATATGTGTAGATAGTATACAAAGTTTAAAGAAATCGTTGGAGCCGAGAAAATCACAAAAAACTGAAAAAACATTTAGTAAAGTCGTGCTTCCGGTTTGGTGGATTTTGCCCGAAATCTTTTTGTCTGATGCGGTAGTAGTACCAAATTGGAATACCGAGTTTGTGCTTTCTACGACATTTTGTGTATGAGATATTCTGATAACGCGAGCACAGGCACACACACACACACACACACACACACACACACACATATATATATATATATATACACGCCGCGCTCTTCCGTCGTCCGTCGGTTTGTCAGTTCGTTTCTCTTTAAATTAGCTAATTTGATTTTCTTTATTGTTCTCGGTCATTATTTTCTATTACGCTCATTTCCTCCGAATTTCCAGCAACTGTTATATCATCTTTCCAAAATCATTTCGTTTCCTTGCATCACACCATCAACCTTCTTTCCCCACAACTTCCGCTTACCAACCGACCAACGCCCTGTTTTTTCTTTCTCACATGCTTTCTGTATCTCGTTGATGTAACTTTGTGTTGTACCACTCTTCTTCTTTTCGCATCTTGAGTTCGCTTTACTTGCAAATGAGTAGCCTTGCATCTTGCACATCAAATTTATGCCCATGTTCACGCCCTGTGAACGTTTATTCATCCGCACCTTCCTTTTAAACTAGGAACACAAAAGTTGCATCTTCGCCTCTCTGGCTGTGTATCTCATCATGCGCCAGCGTGAATCGCCCGCAACAACTTCTTCACCAGTGACCATCGATTTCAACGGCATTCTTCGCATATTTCACATATTCACATACTCTTCAAACATATCTTCTTGTATTTATTGGTTTCTTTTAATTTGATTTGATATTGTTTTTCGTTCATTCATTTTGTTGTGCTTCCCCTCCGCTTCGGGGTTTGCTCTGGCGCATTCATACGCCATTCGCTAAAAAATTTTTGTCGTATTCAGGAGATCCCGAAATATCTGTTTCCGGTGAAAACTCACTTTTGAAAATCTGGCACGATCGCAATAATTCTTCTTACTAAGAGTAAGAGAAAGTAAAAAAAAAGTTAATAGGGACGGGGAATATGTGCACATACACACACACACACACACACACACACACACACACATATATATATATATATATATATATATATATCCTTATGTGCGTATGGAAATGATGTGTCTAGAGTAACAAAAAATTGCAGGAATCTTGTTATTGATTTAGATAAAGACAACAAGATTTCGATCTAATTCCCAGCACCGGAAATACTACAGCAATCCATCAACCGGAATTGCGACTTTACTGAATGGTGTTTTACTGCTCCAACGATTTTCTTCAAACTTCATATCCTATGTACACATATAAATACCTTTTGTAATTTTATTTAGCGGATTTTTCTGGAAAAACTGGTTTTAGCGGGGAGTGCTGAGGTCCTGTCAATCAGGTTGCATTTAAACTGCCTCACAGATATTTCCCGTGATACCCACACGTTTTGTGGTCATTGACCGGTTTCGGGCTTTCGCCACAGGTGTATAAACTGATTTTTCTCTGTGGAAGCCTGTGTTATCACACTGTTTATCAAGATATCCTGATAATGGGCGAAGGCTCAAGAAATCGGCCGATGACAACACAAAATGAAGCAGTCTGTTTCGGCGAATATCTTTGATACTTTCCAAGTCTGCGTAACCAACCATAGCAATTGTACTCTCGAAGTTTTCTAAGTGTTTCAAACCAGATTGGTATTTTTCTTTCAGGGAAAATTGATTTTTGCGAGGGTTCACGGGAAGCTGGGCACAATCCTGCATTTCTTAGCTATAACAGATCTTATTGTCTTAAGATTTTTTTTTTTTTTTGTATTTCATCTTCCTAATTAATTAATCTTTATCCTCTCGTGAAAAACTCAATTTATATCTTTTCAAGAAAATACAAAGTTACATACGGCGATCTAGTAGTACATCCCAAAATATGTGTGTGCTGTTTACTAATGATTTATGGATGTGTGGATTCTCTCCTTTTTCATCCTCATCTTCTCATTTCTCTCTAGTTTTTTCGTTTCTTCTTCTTCTTGTTCTACGCTGGGCCTCAGTACGTGCTGTACCCAATATATTTCCCTTGAGAAGGCAGTATCATGTTGTTGAAGATGGCCTTCCTTGTCAAGCTTTCCCAGCCATGCTCCTAGGTCGCATGGATAACAGCTTCTTCTTTCTTCATCTTCTCGTAGATCTTTTTTTTCTTCTTTTAGGATTGCACGTTAAAAATTCCACGAACTATGATTGGAAATGTTCAGGATTCTCGTCTAAGATAAAATATTTTTTATTAGGGCAAATTTTTATTAAATTATTCAAACTAAAGTATTTACTACTTTCTGCTATTGATTGACTAAGATCTGCCACTTTTTCGAAATGGAAGTGTTACCGAAAATACGGTTTCCGGCGATTTTTCTTTAAGCTTTGCATACTAACATTACCTGTCTCTAAGCGCATTCACTTCCCAAGAATGATGCTAAACTCTAGATATGTACATGTATTCCTCTTCATTAAACTTTATACTAATAACTTTATACTTCATAATGTAATTTTCAAATTTCCTACTGCCCTACTCTGCATTAAAATACATGACAAGACCCAGGGATTGTAATTTATACTATATAACAACTTACTTAAAGACTTAATTTTAAATTGCTTTTCAATATAAATTATTTATTATAAACCAATAATTAAATCTGAATATAATTTGTACTCATTCTTTTCGGCTATAATACACGCGATACGAATACTTCAATAACCTTATAACTTCCCACAAACAATCAACCAGTTTGGTGCGTGCTATAAACATTTAGCTGAAGCTACCTGAATGATTAAAGAAACCTTACTCTGTCCATGGATGAGAATCCGAAACCGATCAAAACCAAATATAAAGCATGCTACGATGGATCAAACCATAAGTGTTAAAAAGTGTGGGAATTATATTCGATTTAATTTGCAAAATAAATTTATTTATTTCATTTATTTTTACCTTTACTTGAACATTTCAACTTTTTATCATTCCTTCGACCAAATATTTCATACATCTCCAGGCAAAATATTTTCTAGAATTATATTTATTCCATATATTCGGTTTGTTTAAAATATTTGATATTGAGATTGTTTTATTTTTTTATACGTCCATGCTGAGTTGTTGTGCGGAAAATATTTCCAAATATTGTTCCTGCTTTTTATTTTATTATATTTCATTTTTTAAGTTTCCTGTTGTCTGGATATTTTATGAGGGTAAAATGCTTGAGGGTAAAAGAAAAAATATATATATATGGCATGAAATACTCACAACACTTTAACAATTCTAAAATTTTTTTTATGAATCTTTATTCAATGTTTACGAGTCTTCAACGAAACTTCGTCGGCAACTTAACTCAAGTTTCCCTAGAACTTCTAAAACAATTTTTATAAGACAGATATTTCACATAAAAGGCGATACGCTTGAATCTGTGCAGACTAACTTTGGAAGTTCAAAGAAAATCTTCGGAGCCGGCTTACAAAGAAAATTTCATAAACTAGGTAATTTATTCTGTAAACTTGCTATCGATTAGTAGAGTTTCTTCGATACCTAGAACTCTAACAACGCATTTAATATTAATAAATATTATATTAGTGGTTAGCTATATCGTATTAGTGGTTACCTATATTGCAGTGAAAAGTGCAATTTCAGATGTCAGCTCAACATTGCACTGTTCCTAGAAAAATCATTTTTCCTAGAAAAGTGTTTCTTTCAAATTAAAATGAAAAAACTATATGTGTGCAATTAATAGGCGATGGTTAAAGAGAATCGTTAGGCCCCGTTTTCGAGGAAACCACGAAAACTGAAAAAAAAACATTCAAAAAATTGCATTTCGTTTGATGAATTTTGTCCAAAACCTTCTTGTGAGATGCGTTAGTGGAGCCTCACTAGAATACCAAGTTTGAGCATCCTGCAACTTCGTATTTTTGTGATATTTCGTTAAAACACGCACACAAGCGTACCAAAAACATTTTTTCGTGCCAGGGGACCTCAAAACACCTATTTTCGGTGTAAACTTATTTTCCAACATTTGGGACGATTACAATAATTCTGTTACAGCAGTAAATGTATTTTTTATTTGCTTGCTCTTAAGGAGTCGCGTCTTATGGATAGCAGGTTCCACTTCCTTCGTAATTATTGTAACTTAGTGTATTACAGCCTGAGATAATTTCAGAATAGAGATCTAGTGTGAATTTTGTACTAAAAGTTAGCCGCTAGGGAGCTCATCTATCAAACCCTGATTACTGATATTGCAGTTTTGTGATAGTAGCTCCCTCAAGATCGTCCTAAATTTAATCGTCAGTAAAAAATCTTAAATAATAATTATCCTTAATAGTACATTAATATACCAAGTTCAATTACAATCCTCTCAACTGTTTTCGAGAAAATTTCGGAAAACCAAAAAAGAAAAGCATTCATAAAATCGCATTTCCGGTTAAACGTTTTCTTCAAACTCTGAATTTTAACAAACCATAAATATAGGTCGTTCAAGCGTACATTGAATAGAAATGACACTGCAAGAAAAAATCTGGTGTGAAACACTCATACAACTTCTTCTTATTCCAGTTCTCAAAATTATAATTGACAAATTTTGTAGTTAGTATAGTAAATTTAATGAAATTCGTCGAAAACTGAAAAAACTATTCAGTAAAAGCGTACTTACGGTTTACTATTTTTCTTGAAATAGATGACTTTTTGGTCATCTATTTGTTTCTAATTAATTTTGTTGGATGATAGAATTGTATAATCAACTGGAGAACTGTAATAGCACTTTAGAGAAAAACATAACCCCACCCCTCCCTTAAAAGTGCCCTTAAAGGAATTTTCCCAGAGAAACATTTTAAATAAAAGTTGTATATCTTTAAATGTGTAGTTTATATAGGAAGTTTCAGAAAATCGTCGGAGCCATTTTTGAAAAAATCGCGAAAAAGTGAAAAAAATCATTTAGTAAAGTGGTAAAGTAAACGCACTTCCGGTAATCCGATTTTTTTTCAAACTTGGAATTTCAACAACATATTTAATTCTAATTAACATTATTTAGATGACAGAATTGTCTAATAAATTGAAATAGCACTTTAGTATTTAGGGTACAAACTGCCCTTATATGAATTTTTCCGGAGAAATGTTCCATATAAAAGTTGTAAGCTCTTTGTATGTGCAGTTGATGTACTAAGTTTCAAGAAAATCGTTGGAGCCATTTCTGAGAAAATTGGTGAAAAGTAAAAAAAAAAAAACTAGTAAAGTGGTAGTTCCGCTTGAGGAATTTTGAGAGATAATTCCCATGGTGATACCTAAACGGAATATCAAGTTTCAGCTTTCTATGGTTTTTCGATTTTGAGCTATGCTGTTCACATACACACACACTCACACACACACACACACCATGTGCTAAAAACCACCTTTTTGGACTCAGAGGACCTCAAAACGGATATTTCCGGTGAAAATATGATAACGAAAATTTGACAAGATTACAATACTTCCTCTTACTAGGAGTAAGAGAAAGTAAAAAGTAACTTTGCATCTCCCTCCTCATCGACTTTCTCAGAAAAAAAAAATCTTCAAACAAAAATGTCGCGACTAAATTCGAGGAAATAAACTGAAAAACTCATATCACTAGTAGAGGTTAATGAATTTCGTTCGATAGCCTGACGTGATTCCTAAATGAATCCAAAATCTAACCAGCGATTTTCCATTTTAGAAGTGTTTTGTTTGCACATATACTCAACCAATTTTTCATGCAATTTCTCGAACTTTGAGGTCCTGAAAACAATGTATTTCCGGTGTCAACGCAATTTATAACTATTTGATATGATCGCAATACTATTTTTACCTTCTCTAACTGCTGTTTAAGAGAAAGTATTATAATTGTGTCAAAATTTCGAAATCGAGTTTATACCGGAAATACGTTTTGAGGCCTTCTGAATCCAAAAAAGTGGTGTCCGTGACGTATATATATATATATAATATATATGTTGCTGTGCGTGTGAACAACACATGTTTGTCTGTGTGCTTGTGAACAGTATAGCTCAAAAACAAAAAAATCGCAAAAAGTTCCAAATTGACATTACATGTAGATATTATCATGGGATCCGACAGATACATATGTTTCTCAATTCTAATAGACCTTTTTGCGTCATCAGCTTCGCCATCTAGCCATCGTAATTTTGGTGTCCCAACTTTCCTGTGGCGTACACTCCTTTCTCTAAATAGCATTTTCTGGATTTCTTGCTCTTCCATCCTGATAATACGTCAGGACCGGAGATATTCTGGATTACAGCCAGTTCTATATTATAGGTTTGTGCCTCTTCTGCATTCGTCTCCAGAATGCATAGTCCCAAATACTTTTTATAAACTCTTTCTTTCGAAACCAACAGCTCTCTTTAGGCAGTCTTGGAAGCGTCTAAGTCGCTGTACGTATGTTAGTACTGGACGCACAAAGCTCTTATACAGTCTTATCTGCCATAATGAAATTACCTGTCAAAATTCCTCCACCGAAAGTTTTACTGTATGTATGTTTCAGTATTTTTGCAGTTTACTCGAAAACGGCTTCAACGTTTTTCATTAAACCTTGTATATTATGTACACTTACAAAGAGATTCAACTTTTATTGTTAACATTTCTCTGGGATAATTCATTTAAGGGAGCTTTTGGGGAGGGGATGGTTGGGGTTGGGAAAACTCTATATTGAAAATTTGATACGATCGCAACACTTACTCCTAGTAACAGGAAGTAATAACAAAAGGAATAATATTGGTAAATTATTGTGCGTAAGTTATCGATGTGATTTATTAATAACGTGGGTTTACCAAGCAGCCACTGGAAAAAATAACCTGAAAAAATAAATGGCTACAACTACATTTATATAATCGAATATCTAAAGTGATTCAATTTATCGATACAAATGTAACGAACTGTGAAAATGTTTTCTCCAGAGAAACATTTCCAAATCCACTAACTTTTTATATGTATGTTTGAAGTGTCAATTATATATATATATATATACAAAAAGAGTAAAAACTATTCTATCAATCATCCATCATTAACTACTTTATAGATTGTATTTATTGCATTACATAATAATAATAAAAAAATAAAAAATCGAAGAGGAACACTCCCATTCATCTTATTCACATTTGACAGTTGTGTAACTCTTGCAAAGACGGGATGTTTAATGGAAAGAGAGTGAGAGGGAGCGAGATACCCGGATATAGGAATTGAAGAAGAGAGTAAATTTCATTATTTATTTCTGTAGACCAACTTTACACTTCCGGTAAATTAATTCTTTCACATTTCCGATTCTCAATACTTTCTTTCCTTTCTGTACTTTCTATTATTCATTTTTGAGGAAGGGAATTATTTAACTATAGAAGGGATGATCCAAATAATGGTCTTCTATATTGCATCGAAATTACTGCTTTCATAAACAGTCTTTATATCAAGTATTCCAATCTAATATCACTTTCTAGATTAGTTTACGATGCTGGAAAATAGACTGGAGAAAGTTTGGTAACATGATCATGATAGTAAAGTGAAGAAGCAGTAAATAATCACAGTAGGCAGTCATAGAAAGTTGAATGAATGTCTCTCATCAGACTTTTGTTTTTGTTTACGTTCTCCCTCCATTTTCGAAATTTGAGTTTTCACCGGAAATACATCTTGTTCTGAATTCTCCTAAATACGTAAAACATATTTTTAGAGAATGATCCATGTGTATGTGATTCAGCAAAATATTTCAAATAATGAAAATCCGTTAGAAACATAAACTTGATATAGCGGTATAATGGTTTTAGAAGGAGAGAAAATGGGTTGGATTTATTTATCTATCCAAATAGATAATAAACTATTATTAATCTATCCAGTAGATAAATAAACTAGAAGTATGGGTGAACACTGTATAATAGGAAAGTAGCACAAACTGCCTGGACTTTACACTAAAATATATAAAATGGTAGTGAGAGATAAAGAGAAAGGTTGATGACGCGTTGTGTCTGCTGTATGAACTCTGCTGCAAGATTGTCAGTAGATTCCCTCTTATGGCTGACACAGCTGTATTTAAACGGTTTCTCCCACTCTAGTTTGGTCTAAACTAGTGAGTGAGACTGTCTCTCTCTCTCTCTCTCTGCTTTGGATCCCTCTCTTCGGATCCTATTACAGCGGTTAGGTGCCACTAATGATTCCAACACAAAAATCCATCAACTGGAAGTGAAATTTCCGGAACATTGTTTTTTTTCTTCAGTATTCGCGATTTTTTTCGAAAATGACCCCACCTAATCTTTTCCCTTTAATCTTTGCTTACTAATTACATCTATAAAGCGCGGGTTAATCTTTTTTGTTTTTCAACATTTCCTTATGGTGTTGTAAGGCAGTAAAGGCTTTGAATAAGCCGTGCTGGAGCTCTAAATTAGTGGGTGAATGTAGGAGAATGCTTAATGGCCCTCGCTCAGAGGAACAAATTCAGAGGCGGTCTTCTGGTTACGCGGACATGCATGTGTAAAGAGCAATGAGAGAGCGGACGAGTTTGCTAAAGTGGGATCATCACTACCGTTTTGTGGTCCCGAGCCGGCAGTAGCTGCCTCCAAGCAATTTTGCAACAGGGAAGTCAAACAATGAAGAACTGCAGAAGCGCGGAAGGGTGTCTCCAGGCTAAGAGATTTTCAACAAATTTAAAACAGGGAGACTTGAAGTTTCTTCTCTCTCTTGAGAAGGGTATAATAAAACTCCTGGTAGGTGTATTGACTGGACACGTTTTGTTAGCTAGGTATTTATACAAGATAGGCAGAAGGTCTTTTTGCGTCAGAATTGTGACGAGAAAGATAGGAAAACGGGGGTATTTGAGCGGGCAACACTTTCAAAGGGAATGCTTGGGATATTCAGACCGGTAGGCTGCTGGAAAGAGGCTTCTAAGTATTGGCTTTTTTTTGTGGTGGTGGTGGCTTTTTCTGGAAAAAAAATTTTTTGGGGGGCTTTGTGGTGGTGTGGAGGAGTAGCGGTAGATGGGGAGGTCGCGTAATTGTTATAGGGGGATTGTAGGAGTAATTATTATAAGGGGATTATAGAGGGAAAATTTGATAAATCATAAAAATAATGTTTCTAGACGTGCAAAAATCGATCATTTAAAATCACTTGCATGCATCAAACATCAAATTAACTATATATAACCTCTCTGACTATTGACATGCTAGCTTTCACCAAATCGCTTTTTTTTTTTAAAAAAAAAAACCCGTGTTCACTGAAGGATTTGTTAGAAATTGCTAAAAGTTATAAACTTTTGTTGGATCAAATGTCTATATATATTCGATTCTTATGTTAAGAGTTTGGAGTGTTTGTTGAACACAGGTCTACATTACCAAAACTAGTAGCCGATTAGTGACAAAAAAAAACAAAATTAATATTGTATTTCATTACTACAATTTTCAAGTTAGTAATGTCTAAACTTAAACTATCATGATATATTACTATAAGCTGAAGTAGAATTTGCCAAGCGATATAACTTTAAAAATTAAGTTTTCAAAAAAATCTTTGGGGTTTGGAATAAAAAATGAATTTCCTAAGGTTTCAATAATTGTTGTAAATAAAATTTTACCTTTTTGTTCGACATATTTGTTTGAGCAAGCATTTTCGGTGTTAACGGTCGTTATAGACGTTTACGAGAAAATTACCAAAAATAACTCGAAAACCTGGTCCGTAAAGTTGCAATTTCGGTTAACCAATTATCTTTAAAATTGGAAATCTAGCAATCTTGTAATATATAGTAATATGATATAGATAGTAGAATAATACATTGTACTGAAAATTTGTACTTTAGAGGAATGCTTAACGCTTTGCTCCATGGCGCAATGCCTCCAGAAACTCAATTTTCCCGGGAAAATGTTTCAAATGAAAGAGATGGGTATTAATGTGTGTAGATAGTATAAGAAGTTTAAAGAAAATCGTTGGAGGCGTTTCTGAGAAAATCGCGAAAAACTAAAAAAATAAAAATTCAGTATAGTCGCACTTCCGGTTCACGGATTTTGCCTGAAACCTTCGTGTCAGATGCGGTAATAGTACCCTAAACGGACTACCCACGCGCAGGCTTCCTGCGATTTGTGATATTTTGTTCGTATACACAAAAAACGCTCACACACACAGACCATTCGCAAAAAACTTTCTTTTCTTTTGCTTAGGAAATATTAAAGTCTCGCAATATTCCTTCTCACTAGGAGCAGTAAGAGAAAGTAAAACTTCCATGTCTTGAGAAAATAATTTGCTTATTAAAATTTATGATAATTGTAATATGAGAAAGTCGTATGATTTTTTTCACACGGAATTTTCATTTCTTGCGATCATAGTTTTCAATATCCGTTTAACTTGGCACGCCCTGTTTAATAAAATAAAAAAAATGGCTTTATCAATTCTTCCACTATCTAAAAATGCTGTCTAAAAAAAAGAAGAAATATATAAAGAATTGGATCTATTATTATTACTTTGTGGACAGCAGTAGGGATAAAAAAGAAAGCTATTTCTCTTATTTAATTTGAAATCGGCCAGTAGATTGCGTTCTCAAAGATCGTCTTTCTATATAGTTCATTGAATAACACCATCCCTGTCTTTCTATATCTTCTACCACCAGATAGCACAGAGCATTTCTGTCTATCATTTTATGAAAGAGTATGAGGAGCTCCCCGACACACTCAACCAAAATGTTATGATTGGGTAGCAGCCAGCGATGCCTGTAGGCTATCAATTGAAACACAATATTCTCCCACCATTACCATCAACCAGCCAACCAACTATACTCGCTCTACCAGTCCAGTCAGTCAGTCAATCATCAGTCACATAGCTATTTGATATTGAGTCTACATAGAAAATCAATGGAGCCTATCAAAATTTCTCTGTTGACTTTACAATGGGCAAACACTATCTGGCGATATTACTTACAATCATATACGTACATCTCTGGGGGCGTGAGGATTCTGGGTATAGGTAACTGAGCATAAAATGAAAATGTTGAAATTATGAAGAAGGAGAAGAAGAGAAAAATGCTGCCATATTTAAAATGAATCTGGTGTGAATCAATCGCCCGACTTTCTCATACTACAATTAATACAATTATAATTAACAAAGTTGATATTTAATTGAATTAACCTGCCTGGGTAGATATTTGTTCCCCCACCACCTATGTATTTATGTTAGGAGAAATGAGTAAATTTTGAAGTTTAAAGCAGTTAGAGAAAGTCGTGTGAGCTGTTTCACACCACAGTTTTTATTTCTAGAGAATTATTTACAAAATTTTAGTTACATGATATTTGCAGTTTTCATTTCTTTCCATCAGTAAAATGAATGAATTTCCAAACAAACAAATAACAAAAAATTTTATATTAATTTTATTACGTTAAACATGGACATGGTTTTAACGTTTAGTTACTCAGGTGGCAGCACCTGTTACCACTACTAAAATATCTGTAGGAGAATAATAAACACGGTGCTTTGAACGTGCTTTGTATGAAAAGACTGTACTTTGTATTTATGAATTACCTCTCAATTATGTACCCTATCTTGATACCTGTCTTGAGTGCTCCTGTAAAATACGTCGTGTGCACATTTTGTGAAACGTTATAGCCAGTTTTCAGTTTCTCAAATAGCTCTAGGCGTAAATATTGCGTTCGTCTCAAATTTTCGAAATTAAAGCTTTCATCGTAAATACAAGTTTTCAGGTCGCCTAAATATTACAAAATGATTTCTTGTTAATTCGATTTTCAGTAGATAGTGGGAGAAACACTTCAGATTCATTTACTTAATCGTGTTGAGAACTTATAATTAAACGCAACTAAATAGTTGTACCAACACATAGTCAATAGTAGGCGCAAGATCTCTGCTCTGATGAAATTATGTAATTCATGGCCTTTGGACGAATAGAATAATTTGATCCTGCAGGTTGGCAGACTAGAAACGTATCAGTGGTGTGGGGATTAGATATTACTATAATATAGAAGGCAATGAAGGTCAGTCAATAAAAATACCACTCGGTTCTCTTTACTATACCGGCTTGCCCCCTTTTTTCGCCTCCCACATTGCAAGCCTGAATCGAATACCGATCGAAGGCAGTGGAGTTTTATGGCGCAATATGACGTCATAAGATGCCGAAAAACGTCATATATATATGCATATATAAATGTGTTTGTATGTCAGACTACTAAAGTGTAATGTATCCCGTAGATATAGCGCTGTACGTGGTATACACAAATATATATACATATATATACATCCACAGACTATTGCAAGCCCCAATATGATTGTAACTATGTAGTAGAATGCTATATAACCAGAGCAGAGTGGGTGATTATTAGCTGTTTACGTCACACAATCGCCGCCACTAACAACCTCCACTACACCACCCTAGAACTTTTGCCGCTCCCCCCACTCCCAACACGAAGCTTTCTCCCGCCAAAAACAACTATATATTTACATGTATTGGTTATTATAACGACCTTGGTGATTTTTTTCTTCTTTTTTTTATGAAAACCACACAATCATGGACTTATTTCAATCTGGGCTAGATGACTAACAAAATGGCTGCTTTTAAGCTTTTTATATGGCTGCTCTCAAGCTAGATGACTAACAAAATGGCTGCTCCCAAGCTTTTTTATGTATTTTTTATATGTAGTTGTTCATCTTCTGTTGACATATCCATTTTGGAGGCTGTAATTAAATACCTATCTAGTTATAGTAATCCCCTTCCAATTTGGCACACTTTATCACTAAATTGGCCCCCAAAAATTCTTGCGCTCATCTAACACCTAGTTCCCATTATTTTTCGGTCCATTGTTAACCCGTCATTGGTCGCTATTGCAGTCATAACGCCATTGGTCGCATGTAAGAATTTCTCTTACACCAAATATTTCACCTGTGTTTAAGGTTTAATATAAACATACACATTTTTAATGTATTTATTTTTTAACCAAAGTAACGATAAAAGTAATATGAATATTCAATTTAAATCAAGAAACCTGCACTGTAAAAAAAAAAAAAAATTAAAAAAATGTATAGAAGAAGATATTTTAAACTAAATAAATGTTGAATGTGATGCACTGTGTGATTGTGAACATGGCTCACATTTGACACGGTGTGGGTTGGGCAGGTGGGGGTGCATGAATGACAACTGTTTTTGTTTTCTGTTCCTCCTTGGACAAAATGCACAAAATCCTTCTTTAATTTCTTTTATAGATGAGCTTGGATCAACGTCTTCAATATTCCATATTCTTATAGCGCATTTCTATTGATGGACATTTTAAGTTCTGGAATTAAATTTGGAACAGAATACCTTGTAACCAGGTGTATGGTTTCATTAATTGTAATGCTAGAACTAGGGCAATCCTTTCTCTCTATTTTTTGGCCCGTGTTGGAGAAGCAAATAATTTGGCTGTTTTTTGCAACTATAATGAGCAAAAGAAGAAAAGAGTGAGAGGCCATCTCTGCAGTTTGTACTTTTCTGTTTACCACGAGAAGGAAACATTTTTGTATAAAAAAATTAAGAAGAAAACTATAACAACAAGTGGTCGCGCGTGGGAGAATATCTCACATTTAGGAACACAATGTTAACTAGACCACGGTCTATGCCAACTGAGAAGTGGAGGGCCGACAACTCCACGCTTGATGTATACAAGAGGTTGTAGAACTCAATAAGGACAGGGGATACGACCTTAACGCAAACAAAAGTACTCCTTCCCTAGCGTCAACGATTTCTGTGAGAGAAAATCTCATACAGCGATCAATGAAGGGTTAATAAGCTCACTGTTGTAGAGCACAGATAAAGAATATGAATTGCTCATTCAAGTTTAACAACTATTTATTGCGATTAGGACATATTTTCGAAATTGAGTTTCCCCTGGAAATCAATGTTTTGAGACCCACTGAGTGCAGAAAAAATGGTTGGGAAATTGTTATTTGGGAGGATTCTATAGGAACTAGAACGTGAAGCTTGTCTCTAAACTACCATAACACTAGAATGTCCCTTTATACCATCTATATCATTAAAGTCTATTACAGGCTTGTGATAGTACCGAGTTTGAAGAAAATTGGTCACACCGGAAGTGCCAATTGCCGGACGTATAAACCTATCTGTATTGTTTAAAACATTTTTCCGGAAAAATTCATTTTAGTTGAATTTCTAGGGGAGGATTGAGGTTTTTGGTTTATCTCTAAATTGGCACAATCAGTATTTATGAAAATTCAGGAACCTGGTATGCCATATGAAAACTAAAGTGAGTAATGTACCTTTCTCAAACATCAATATCAATAATTAAGAGCGTTCATATAAGAATATAACTGATGAAAAGTGGAAGAAAAGACAGTGTTGTGAGTGTTTCACACCGCATTTTTAATTTCCTTTACTTCTCAAGTTAGAGGATTTCGGGAAATTGTGACTTTTCTGATTTTTTTTTTTTTTTTGAGGGAATAGTACTAGTTTTTCTCTAAAGTATTCACTTATGATTCTAAGAGTCAAATAATATAATATTAATATTTATTAGAAGCATTGACAGAATTTCAAATAAAAAAAAAACTGTTAACCGGAAGGTGCGACTTTACCCAATATTTTTAGGAGTTTTTTTTTTTTAAATTTTCTCGAATACAACTATATCGATTCAATCAGAGTTATTTTCCGTGATAGCTTGCTTCATGTTTTGGTCATCCACTGGGTTCGTGCGTTCATCAGGATATCTTGATAAACAATGTGCTAACACAGACTTGCACAGAGGGAAATCAATGTACACACTATCACGGAAAATATTTTTGAAGTTTTCCCAGCTGTGCGGATCCAACCATAGCGTCTATATCGATTTCCTTTAAACTTGAAATGCTAATTTAAATATTTTTGTCGAAGAAAATTAATTTTACGAAGTTAAGCGGAATATATATGGTGTTAAGGCTATTGGAATTAATGGAAACTCAAAAACTCCCTTTCAATTGGGCGGTTAAGCTGCACCATATGCTAATTGAGACTGGTGCTCAAGATATATGGCAGCTGCAAGATCCACAAATCCTGAATAGTAACTTGAAAAGCCTACAAGAGAAGTATAATAATAACTGTAAGTGTATCGATATAAATAAAGCACTAATTTCTTCTTATAATATCCATTTTAGAAATGTATTACCTTCCCTCTCCATTCAGCAGTCTTATCTTAATTTAAATATAAATTTTGTAAAGTTAAAAATTTTTAGCACAAATACGCTTAGCATCCAAAAAGTTCCCAGCATTATATTTAAATGGCAAAAAATACAAATTCGAGCCCGATAAAGAGTGCACATTATGTAAATTGAAAGAACCAGATAGTTTGGAACACTATTTTCTAAATTGTTCATTGTTTAGCTCTATCCGCCAAAAATGGCTAAGTAAATATATTAGTTGCTGCTCTGACCCTTTTTTCCAGTTAACAGATATTAATTCGATTGAAAAAGTTAAATATATATTTTATTGTACTAACCAAGCCCTCATCTTGAGAGATAAATTAATTGCTGCCACACATTCATTTATTTGTTATATTAACTGTTGGGATTATAGTAATTGGGATTATTCGGCTAATTTCAGTTATTTTTTTTAATTATCTCAATGAGTGTTGTCCTTTTGGTTTAGTTTATTTTAATTTTTATGTCTATTTGGAAATTATTCATTTACAATTATATTAAATTGCATTATATTTATTTACATATATCACTTTAAACTATTTACAAGATTTCTTTCTTTTCCTCTTTTGTTTTGTTTTGTATTGATTATAGTTGATTATAGTACTTAAATGTATTTCCATTTAAAATGTAAATGATTAATTTCTTGTGAATCTTAATTAAGTATTTTATAATTATGTAAAAGATTTTTCATTTTACCTTTTATTGTATTTTTTGCTATATTGTAGCAACTCCATGCTATAAAGAAGTGTATTCTTTTAAAGCACAATAATAAATAAATAAATAAAAATATATGGTGTTCAACTTCAAATGTTATATTTGTTCCATCTTATTGGCGCAGTTTTCTGGACTTGACTGCAACATCGCCACGTCTAAGATGTTTGTTTGGGTAAATGAATAAAATTTCAAGTTAAAAACAAATTGTCAATTTTGTAATTTTGTAAACTGGAGTTCGGAGAAAGTGATGCGTGTTTTCACAACCGAATATTTTTGTCCTTTTTAGTTTGAGCGTTTCAATACTCCTTGATTCTTAGTCGAAATTTGCCAAGGTTTCTCAATAATAAATTGATAACTTAATTAAAGGTGTTTACTAATGATTAAAGGTAATGATTTGTTGGTGACTTGAATTGTTTGTTTTTAATGAATAGAAACCAGTCACTTAGGAATTTTATTAATTAATTTTAAGTGGTGTACCAATTTTCATTAAAATAATTACTGCATCAAGGGTGACAGCCTAATTAATTGGTGTTTTATGGTTCTATTAATTAAATTAAATTACACCTTCGCGATTATTATAATTTTTTTTCCTCATCATTCGTTAAGCAAATTAATTTTTGAGATTTGCGTAATATGTAATTGATGTCGATATATGTATCTCTCTCTCGGTGTTGTGGTATTTCTATAGGAAACAAGTGGGTACGAATGGCACCCGTTAGTCGGGATCGATCTGCCTCAAGCAGCCTGTGTCCGCCGTTATTGGCCTAAATACAAACCTCTTTTCTTCAAATATCATCATCATCATCATCATCATCATCATCAACCATCCCACTCTTCCACTTCCCTTTTCCAGTTTTTTCCTTTATCCAATTATCTCGCTGATAATTCGTGCTTAGAAGCTTTTAGATTTAAATTGGTCCCCCTAATTTTGTTACATATTTTGGCTGCTCGCTGTCAAAGTGCTGTGAAAGTAATGTCAAATTTTCGAAATTCACTTTTAACCGAAAATACATGTTTTAAGGTTCCCTGAGAAAAAAAAAAAAATCTGGCGTGAATCACTCACACTACTTTCTCTTACTCCTGTTAATACAATTAGTACATAACATGACAACTTTCCTTTCAAACTTCAACTTTGCTCATTTGTCCTGACACACATAAGAAGTGGTGGGGAAGGATACCAACCTACAAACCCAAGCAGGTAGGGAAGCGAACAGCACGCCAATAACATAGAACCAATACCGTATATGTATTTGAAATTTACCGCAACAAATATCGCAAAACTATCTAATTACCTTTTCTTTTTGGAAAAATATTTCAAATAGAATTGATAGGGTGATAGCAGTGCAGCGGGCAAACCGCAAAAAAATAGAAAAAAAAAAAAATCATTCAGAAAACTTTTACTTCCGGTTAAGCAATTTTGACCTGAACATTATCGTAGGGTCTTCTGCTAGAATCTAAAGGAAATGGTAAGTTTCCATGAACTTTTTTTACTATTTTCCGTTTTTGAGTTGTGTAGAACACACACACATAGTGCCAGTGAGAGATTGTGAGAGACTCACATCTCCAATTACTAAAAATAATTTTTTCGTATACTTGCGATCTCTGAACTCTCTTTCCGGTGAAAACTTAATTATGGAAAATTTGACCCGATTGCAATACTTACTACTCGTGCAATACTTACTACCCGTGCAATACTTACTACCCATTTCAACAGTCGTCTTTTCAGCGACTAGCCTCTATATGACAGTTTATATGTGAACAGAATATCTTAAAAATAAAATAAATCCGTAGGGACTTTAAACTTGAAATTCCGATTAGATCCCATCATGCATGTCATCGTAATATTTGTGTAAAAAATCAAGAACCAAAGTGTGCGACTTTTGTTCAGTGTGGTTTCTTTTCTTCCACATTCTCCCAATGTTATTGAAACTTCGCACACTATAGATAACACATATAGATTTTTCATATTAATTTTGAAACAGTTCTCCAGTAAAATTTATCTTTCAAGGGAGAACTACAACGTCATGTTCTTCTTTAGAATGCCATCTCAGTTCAATGTAAAATTCTATCTTCTATATTATATTAAGAAATATTGAAAAGTTTGCTACATTTTCAAGGTAAAAGGAACCGGATATGCGACTTTACAGAAAAGATTTCTGATTGGGGTAGGGAAGTAATTTTGGCCCCAATTATGTTGATCCCTTCAAGAAAGTCAGCAAACTAGGCAGCCAAAACTGGCTTATATAAATGCAGTCGCATTTACCACTGGATATTTATTACGTGCAGTTTAAAACATATATACTTTTTTAACATTCTACGGGGCAAACCCACTTCAACATAAATCGATATTTTTATCGAATAAATAAACTAACTTAACATCTGTATTCAGTAGAATTCCTAAAGTATTTGATTTAATTTAACTATGAATAATGAGTTGAATGCTACTTTAAAAAAGATACATAAAAAGGAAAAAAAAATTAAAGTTTGATTACAGTGGAATAGAGGAAAACATAGCTGTTGGCTGAATTTTGTTTAAAGGACGTGATCTGCATTCGTTTTTAAAAGGTGTTATGAGAATTCATTCTCTCTTGACATGGCAACGATCGGTTGGAAAATGGTCGGGAAAAAATGAAAAGAGGAATTTTTTTTTTTTATTTTCTCTTTGTAAATATGAACATTTTTTTTTAGGCGAGGAAAATGTGCGTGCGTGTGTGTGTGCGCGCGTGTAAGCGTGTATCAACTAGAAGAGAAAGAGAATTAAAACAAAAACTCGTATGGTTCTCTCACATGGCTTTCTCAAAATGTAATTGTAAAACTCCTGTTGACAATTTTTTTTTAACTCTGCAATTTTTCTCTCCTAGTGCAGACGTGTCGGATTTTCGAAATTGCACCGGATATATATGCTTTCAGATCCAGGCAAATACGAAACAAATGTTTTTAGGAATGATTTGTTTTTGGGTGTAGGCCACAAAAAAAAAAAAAATAAAAAAAAAATCGCAGGAGTTTGAAGTAATTTTTTTTTTAAATTATATTTTCTTTTACTCCTTCTAAGAGGAAGTATTGCGACCTCGATACACTTTTGCGATACTGCGTTTTTACCGGAAATACATGTTTTAAGATTCCGTAGAGTATTAAAAACATAATTTTTGGAATGAGTGAGTGAATTTTGTGTGTTTGTGAGTGTGTGAGAGGAAGAGTGAACGAAATGGTGCTCTAACAATAAACATATTAGGAAACTCAAACAGAAACAGTAAACTATTCTTCTAGACATCACCTTCTAGGGAACTAACATGGAAGATTCGGACAAAATCACGCAAGCAGAGAACATCTTTGAATCTTTCTGAAATTTAAACATTAAGCTTTGTTGGTTTTGACAGAGAGGCCACACACAAGTTATAAAAGAAAAACTCCTGCCATCGTTTTTACTTGTTCTCACCCATTTAAGGGGAACTAGTGCGATCGTGCCAGATTTTCGTAATTGAATTTCCATCGGAAATACAGGTGGAGGAGTCCCCCGAATATGAATAAATTGTTTTTAGCGAATGGTCATATATGGAGTGTGTTAACAGAAAATCTCAAAAAACGAATAGTCGCAGGAAGCTCAAACTTAGTATTCCATTTTGGTATTATCACCGCTTTAAACACGAAGATTTCGGGCAAAACCCACCCGACCAGAAGTGCGGCTTTACTGAATTTTTATTTTTTTCAGTTTTTCGTGATTTTCTCCAAAACAGCTCCAATGATTTTTTTTAAACCTCGTGTATTACTACACACACACACACACACACACACATACCTGTCACTTTTATTTGAAATATTTTCACGGGAAAATTATGTTTTGGGGCTTGTGGAGGGACAGTAGCGTTTCGCTTTCCTTTAAAATATCACTTTAGTATAGTATATGGTTTTTCCACTTCATAAATTAATACATTAGATGCATTGATCGCGTTCCAAATTTGAAGAACCGGAAGTTCTATTTAATAAAATAGGTTTTTGACCTTTTTGGAATTTTCTCGAAAACGATGACAACAATTTCCTTTAAAGCTGGAATGCATTCTGCACAGCGAAATGGGCAACTTTTATTTTAAAGATTTTTCCGAAAAATTGATTTTTCAAAATTGATATTTTGAGAGGGGTATTGGGATGGGGGTTTATCTGTTAGTTTAAATTTAAACTTGCATTAGCTACGCCTCATTTTATATGCAGATGAAACTGTGTCATCGCTCCCAACAGATCCTTCATGCATTCTGAGTCATCTAAACTCACATAAATTCCTTGCATAACTGGTTTAAAAAATGAAAAATCAACCGCTCCAAATGCAAAATATAAACTTTAATCTCGGAGCCTTTTCACCTATCCTGTATCCTTCTCCGTGGACCATAATCCCCAACGGTACACCGAATTCGCTATCTTGGTTTGTACTTAGACAAAAGTCAAACTTGGAACCCTCACATTAGATTGAAGAGACTAGAAATAAACAGACGATTTAAACTTCTTTCTAGACTGCTTGACCCGTCGTTCTAAACTCACGAATGAAAATAAAATACGAGTATAACATAAAACCCCTATCGACTTACGATTTAGGGTTCAACCAAGCATTCCAATTTTCAGCGTATCCAATTCTTTCAGTTCCAAAGTCTTTCTCCAATGTAACCTTCCACACTGATTTTAAAATTCCTTTGGTCCACCTGCTGATAACATTCCGTAATAAAAAATTCCATAATTCCACATCTGCTCATCCTAATTCCAATCCGCTTATCCTGCACTGTCCTCTCTCACCTTCCCTGATAACCCAGAAGATTAACACACCGCTGGCTTCGGGATTTCCTCAATAATTAAGCTTCTACTCCCTGAAAATAAACTAAAATTACAAGGTTGTATATCCAATAGGAGGAATCTCCCATTTTTTTCCCCAGGACCATGTCAATCTCTCCTACATCCAACAGATTTGCATGTGATACGATATACTGTGAATAGTGAATATTTAAAAGAGGAGGAAAGCGTAAGCTTTGTTGGTTTTGACATAGAGTGCTCCATATAAGGCTGCTCAGGTATTCAAGTAAAATCCTCATCACCATTTTTATGGCTGGCTCAACTAAATTTCGTAAACCGTTCCAATTTTAAAGAAAATATGTTAATTAAACTGTACTAATTGAAAAAAGAAAGAAAGTTGTGTGAGTGTTTCAAACCAGATTTTTTTATAATCATGGTATCTCAAACCATGTATTTCCGGTGGAATCTCACTTTCATAAAATTTTGAACGTAAGGTAAAATAAAATTACTGTTGGCAATATGATCTCTTAGGTTTCCGCGGCCATTTTTATGGAAAAACACTGGAGTTTCCGGATTGTGTCCTCGTCAATCGTTTGCTAGAAACCAACGTTTCGCCCATATTGCAATGAGCTTCTTCCAGGGTCGTTACACCTTGAAACGTTACACCTTGGATTGCTCCATAGCTTTCAAGATAACCCTGAAGAAGCTCATTGAAATATGGGCGGAACGTCGGTTTCTAGCAACCAGGAAACTCCATGTTTTGAAAAAAAGTAATGTTTTTCATTACTGTTAGTGTTGTAAAAATTTAGAACGCTCACATTAAATTACATTCTTATAAGAAAGTGTTACAAAAATTCAGAAAATACATAGGCGCGACTCCCAAATACATGGATACACATTTAGCTGGGTAGAGATGAATAACTGAAAGTGCTCCCTATAAGAAACAATATATATATATATATAAAACAAAACAGAAAAAAAACTTAAACACCTTCACGCAAAAACCAATTTATATACTCAGCTGATATTTTTTAACAGGTGTGCCACTACATTAGTGTTCCTGGTCCTCAGAGCCGTCGCGCCAACACCCTGCCCCCTACCGCTACTGTGCGTGTAATCAGATTCAGTGTTGCCATCATCGTTCTTGCTAACGCACTTATCCAACCATCTCTTGAGAGATTTGATAATGTAGTTTGTTTAGTTGTTTTTTCTCTCTTTCTCTCAGAGTCGCAGTATCTTTCTCTTTTTTCACTCTCTCATTCTCTCACGCACACACACTTCCAAAGTGCCAAAGGATTCTGTGTGTAACACTCTCTCTCCTGGGAAAGTATTTTTACTAAAAATGAAAACAAAAATGGATTAAATTCTCTGTTGAGTCTCTCCCTCTTTTTGTTCAAGTTTTTTCTTTTTTGGTTTTCTCCTAATTGTAGGTTTTCTCTCTCACAGATACACAGACACACACACACACTTTTTTTTAAACAAAAACCACTTCCCTAAAAGGTTTTTTGTTTTTTATCTTGAGTATATTAGTTATATATTAGTTGAATAACAAATGTTTTTAATTTCTCTATAACTTCTTTATTACTTTCTATCACTCTAAGTGGAAGGATTACGATCATGCGAGATTTTAGAACTTGAGTATTCACCGGAAATGCCTGTTTTGGGATCCTAGAATATGAACAAAATTGGTCTGTATGTGTGTGAGTTCCAACAAAATATTTCAAAACCAAAAGTTGCAGGAAGCTCTAACATGGTATTCTATTTGGGTACTACCACCGTATTAGACGCTAAGATTTCGGGCAAAATCCATCAACCGGAAGTGCGACTTTACTGAATTTTTTTTTTTATGATTTTCTCGAAAACGACTCCAACGATTTTCTTTAATATTTGTATACCATCTACACAGATAAGTACCTAACACCATCTACACAGATAAAGTACCTAACACCATCTACACAGATAATACCTAACACCATCTACACAGATAAGTACCTAACACCATCTACACAGATAAGTACCTAACACCATCTACACAGATAAAGTACCTAACACCATCTACACAGATAATACCTAACACCATCTACACAGATAAGTACCTAACACTATCTACACAGATAAGTAACTAACCCCATCTACACAGATAAGTACCTAACACCATCTACACAGATAAGTAACTAACACCATCTACACAGATAAGTATCTAACACCATCTACACAGATAAGTACCTAACACCATCTACACAGATTAAGTACCTAACACTTTTATTGGAAACATTTTCCTGGGGAAAATTGATTTTTAGGGGTTCTGGGGGAACAGTAGCGTTATGCTTCCTTCTAAAGTACCACTTCAGTTTAATATTTGGATTTACCTACATAATATTAATTCACATTAGAATCATTTATACAGTTCTATATTTGAAGAAAAATAGTTAATCGGAAGTGCCTTCTCTACAGAATAGTTTTTGAGATTTTTGGAATTTTCTCGAAAAGCAATTTCGTAAACACCAGATTATTTTTTAATGTTTATTGATCAAATCAAAATGTCTGACAAGTACTATCTGCGGTTGAAGGGTTTTATTGGGCACAGGCTTTATTTGGACTCTGCGATCATGAAACAACTATTATGGTGACTCTCTCTTTCATTAGAGATAAGATTTATAATCTAGTGGTACCTATGTAGATATGTGTATGTTCACTAACAGCGTAACTATACCAACACCTGTTTTTTCTCTTGAAATTTTCTCACCTTTTTTCCTTCAAAGTTAATCGACCTGACTCTCTGGAAAGTGCGCAGAAACGAGAAGAAATGCTCAAGAGAGCACACGGCTCTAGAAAACCTCGCCCAAGACTGAAGGTTACTTGGTCAGTTACGCTGGAAAAGATCTGAAGTGTATATCAGTCTGAGTAAAAATAGGCTTTGCATGCCGATGGGTTTTCTCATGGAATATTGTAGACTCAGGAGTAGCAGAAAAAGCTCGGTGTAGAACGCATTACAATTTGCAGATTCTATGGTTACGTGGAATGGATTCCAAAACGCCTCCTAACTTAATTATTTTGTTCATGACAATTTGACATATTTCCTATAAAAAAAATTTCCTATGAAATATCATTGTTGAGGAAATATATATTTTTTCCTTAATAAAAGAATTGTCCAGTTATTTATGATTTAATTATATTTCTTAATTAACAAGTTTATTTTTAGTGGTATTTTTTTACCGATATAGGGGGGAATGTATCATTTTACCGAGAGAAGAACGCTGGTACTTCAATGTAAAAACATGATCCACTTTAATCTGAACTAAAGCCGCAGACGGCTTATAGCGAGCGATGGAGGTATTCTTATCGGAAAACCTCTTACACAAATGAAGGGCATTAGATAAAATCTCTTTCTAAATTAGGGTTAAAAATATAAACCAAGTAAAAGGGAGAGGCAAACAAACACTGAGTTCTTCTTTTATATATATATATATATGAACTAGGATTAGAGTGACGAGCTATTTTGATGTTATTATGGATGGTCGGTATTTTTGGCGATTTATTAGTCTTGTTATATTTTCAATGGAAATACAAACATAATAATAATAATTTGTGATTCTCTGAAACGAGGAAAACATACGAAACGTTGATTTCTTTAAACTTGATCTATTAACTTATATCTTCATTTCTATTTGAAACTTTTTTCCTTAGAAATTGGTTTTTCGGGACTTGTGGGGAGCTTAGTAGGGGATCAAGCATCCCTCAAAATATCGTTTTATTAAATTTTAAATACTCCGGAACTATTTAATATTAATCTCAACTAAACATTTATTCAACAATTCCAAGTCTGGAAGAAAATTAGTCGCATAAAAATTGCAGTATGAGAAAGTCGGGAAGTGGTGCGATTGTTTACAATAGATTTTCCTTTCTTGTAATTACACCTTTATGATATATACACCTATAACAAATTTGTAAGTATATAAAACAATAAAAAGTATTACAGCTAGACTTTGTGGAATTTAATAAGTCACCTCCAGATAGCAGTACAATAGATTCATTATTCCACATTCTCTGATGATTATCGCTCCTCCCCGCATTTTTTCTGCTGTGTTTTCCCTCCAATTTTTTTTTTTTTCTATTCTCCCATCATCCCCTGTTCACTACAAGGAAAATGTAATTAAAATTCCTACTTTATTAAAGGTTTACGTTTTTCCAAAATTTTTAGTCCTTTTTTTTTTGGCAACACGTAATGAAAATATTTATTGCTCATGAAGTCTATTTTTAATTTTTCTTTTTACTATCTTCTTCTTCTTTTGATTAATTAATTTTTCCAATAACAGGCCTTAATTGGAGAACTAAATCAAGTTAAATCGTTATTTATTGATAAGCATTTATCAACGGCTTTAAACAATGGATTAGTTGCTTGCCAGACAGTGTAAAAGTGGGAAATTCTGCAGCTGATTCATTTGAAAAATTATACTAAATCCCATCATAGGATTTAGTATAATTTTCATTGCCATAACATTTTATATAAATTATAATTTGACCTATTAAAATAGACAGGTTAAAAGCTGCCACAATGTGAAATTTAAATTTGTAGCAATGAGTCTTTTATGATTTTAATAAAAAATATGATAGTCTGAATATGTGGATGGGTCCGCAATACTGGATAACATCTGGTATTTTATCCATCGTAGTATGCATATTTATTTTGTTTCTGACCGGTTTCGGATTTTATCCATCGTCAAAGCAAATTTTCACCAAATTCGAGTAGATAGAGAGTTCTCTTCAACGTAATGTTTCTGTTAAACTCACACTTGGCGGTTTCACGAACTTGGTGAATTTGCTCTGACGATGGATCAAATTCCAAACTGTCAGGAACAAAATAAATAATATGCTACGACGGATAAAATACCAGATAATACGGATACGTATTTATGTGTGTAGATAGTAGACGAAGTTTAAAGAAACTCACGAAAAACCGAGAAAAAAACCTTTGAGGACCTCAAAAAACATGTATTTCAGTGAAAAAACAATTTTGAAATTTGACAAAGAGAAAGTAAAAGAATGTAGAGAGAAAGAATGTAGAGAAAATATGGGTATCAGTATGCTGCCCTGCTTCCGCATCATATATAATACGAATTTACGATTTCTAGAAGTAGGTTTTTGAGTTTTTTTGACATTTACTTATAAATGGAAAGTTTTCTTTAAACTCAGAATTTCCAGAAGCTGCACACATTTAAATTTACCCCGTTAGTTTGATACTTTATTTTTGGAAAAATTTATATTCTAGAGAATTCTAGGGTTATGTATGCGTTTGGCTTTATATAGATAAACTGTCATTACAAGTTTTGCTGGTGGCTGAATGTGGGCGCTATCATGCAATGTAGACACATTCAGGTAAACCATTGTGTCCTAAACAAAACATCAACAAGTATAATGCCCACCACCCACATTTTTATGTAATGTAGAGACCAACGAAATGTTTAATGACAGTTCCAAAATTTGAAGTAAATTTATCAATTTTATAGTAATAATAATAATTACAGTAGGCGCTAATGACCATCGTAGTCGATGCGCCGGAAAAAAAAATTACAGTAATTACACTGCTCAGCCGTGTGAGTTATCCTCGCCATAAAAATAAATAAATTCAGCCATGTTTTAAAAGCTTTCTTTCGTGCTCAGATGACATTACAGAAGTATTACCGGTGAACAGTCAGTTTCATTAAATCTGACAAGAATGCTATACTTCCTGTACAGTTGTTAGACTAAAGCTGAAATATGTTTTCATGTAGAAAAGCCAAGTTAGAGAGGTGAATATATATTCTGTTGTCTAGAATTCTAAATGTACTGGAGAGCTGGCTGGAGAATATATATATATATATATTCATCATTGTTGGAAATGGAACAGCTTTTCTTTTCTATTACTAGCTTTTCTTTTGTATACTCATAGAGATCATCTAGAAAACACTTCTTTCTGTACCATGGTTTTTCTTCCATTTCTATACAAAGACGACTTTATTTAGTGAATACTTTTATATTTACTGAAAAGTAATCCAAAGAAGTAATATTTTTTAAAAAAGAAAACAGCAACACAAATGAAGTTAAAAAGAAAAAAAATTAAATAGTTAGTTTCATTTTATGTCTAATATATACAGGATGGAAAGAGTTCTTTGGGTTAAGATTTTCCGTAACATCCAATACACAGTGTGTGTAATCATCAGAAACATTTCCGGGTGAGACGGGCGTCAGTGGTTTGCTATAAACAGACATTTCGCCCGCATTGCAATGAGCTTCTCCCAGGGTCATGTCAACTAAAATGCTAATGGTGCAGTGGCAAGAATCATGGGCGGGCCCAGCCATCTTGGATGTAGGTAATGGGCGAGTCTTAATTTTCCCTTCCATGCAGCACCTAGTTGGTTGGCGTGTGACAAGGTCTAAGTCTCCCATCTCACCGCCCTCCTGCCATAATGCCACCACACTTTGCGTACAAGATGGTCGAGTAAGAGGCCCCGCCTCTGATCTACCATGATGTGGATGTTGGAACACTTAGTTGAGCCCCATAACTCGAGTCCGTAAGTCCAAATTGGTTTTAACAGAGATTTTAGATAAGTACTTTGTTGTTTAAAGTTAGTTTTGAATGTCTGTCTAGTAGTCGCTTGAATAGGCTGTAAGATTTTCTTATTTTGTTTCATTTTAGTCTTGTATGTGGTTCCATATCACGCGTTTGTCTATATAGAGTCCAAGATATTTAACTGCATCAACTCATGGTAATAAGATGTGGCTCATATGAACTGGGGGACAAATGGCACATCTTAGAGTGAAAGTTAGATTTTTGCTTTTTGAACGTTAACCTTCTTTCTCTATCTGCAAAACCAATTCTCTAGGGATTTGTAAATGTTATTGGAGGTTACGACTGTGCTTAGGACAGGATCGGGATGTGTGGAAAGGATAGCTGTCTCATCTGCGTAGGTGAAGATATGAGTGTTCGAATGGGTTGAAATATCGGCAGTAAAAACAGGGACCAAGGATCCCTGTGGGATACCAGCTGCTATTTAATTGGAAGACAAGGAAATTCCACTCACAACGAAATATCTGTGTGAAAGGTAAGGATACTCTTTATGGGCCCTGGAGGCTTTGGATAGCGTAGGGTTCGCCCTCCCCTTCTGTGAATAATAATAATAATAAGGATACTCTTGAGTTTCCAGAGCAGCCTCTGGTGCCATACCCTATCAAATGCTTGCGCAATGTCTAAGTAAGCCACGGAATTCAAGAGAGGAAAACAAAATATTGATAGCGAATTATGATGCGGAGACCTTGATGTATGAACTCTGTATACAAACTACTGAGATCGAATGATTTTAAGTTCTGATGTGATGGTTGGTTCCGCACAGCTGGAAAGCATCAGAGACATTTTCCGTGGTAGCCTGCTTCATTTTGTGGTCATCGACCGGTTTCGGGCGTTTGCCCATTTTCAGGATGCGTTTTTCAGACAGTGTGACAACACAGACTTGTACAGAGCAAACTTTGTTTTCACACTTTAAGATCGCATTAGGATGAAATATTTGATTCAGTAATGCTAACATTAGTTATTTTAGTTTTTATTTTCTTTCTCAGGGAAAGTGGACGCTGTAATGTTATATGTACGGATAGGGTATATATATATATATATATATAGAGGGTGTCCCATTGAAACGGGCCACTTTGAAATAACTCTTAAACGAAGAAAGATATCAAAAAAGTGAACTTAACGTTTATTGAAGTATTTTGCGCTCTAGTTTATGATGGTGTTAATGTTATTTGATTTTATTGCCGCCTTATACCTGAAATCGGTGATTGAAAGTTGCGATTTCTTTTTGACCCCCCACTTTTTACTACTGTATTGAAAACTACTAAAAAAAATGAAGAAAAATGCCGTTAATTTCACTTCAATATTTCAAACCGCTGCCGAGATATTCAATCATAAAGATTAATTTTTCGTCATTTTTTCCCTATTTCTCTGTTTCATACAACTAAAATTAAAAGCGGATTTTCTTATTAATTTCTAATAAATAAGAGAGTCCAAATGCTGACAACGCTTAAAACCTATTTTAGAACTTCTGGAGTTGTTGGTTCCCTGACATAAATGTTTTCTTTGAGATATCCCCAAAGAAAAAATTCAAGATGGGTTTAAATCTGGCGACCTGGCGAGGAGAATAGTGAATGAGATGTTTAGTAGCCGCTGGATCGGGAGACAGGGACCGGTAAGCTGGCCTTCCAGATCGCCAAATTTAACCCCTCTTGAATTTTTTCTCCAGAAGCACTTAGAGAAAACTTAATTCAAACCTGCTTAGCAATTCCGGCAGACATGATACGGCTAGCAACTCATCTGTTGGGCAGCGACTGCGCTTGTGCCGGTTAAGCCGAGGAGATCATTTCGATTAAATAGAAAATATTATTTTTATAGATTTTTGTAAATAAACTGGAATATTGTTTTGTTTTAATGATGTTTTACCTGATTTTTAAGTCCCTTATGGTTTTAAAATAGGTTTCAAGTGTTGTCAGCATTTGAACTCTCTTATTTATTAGAAATTAATAAGAAAATCCGCTTTTAATTTTAGTTTATGAAACAAAGAAATAGGATAAAAATGACGAAAAATTAATCTTTATGATTGAATATCTCGGCAACGGTTTGAAATATTGAAGTGAAATTAACGGCATTTTTCTTCATTTTTATAGTAGTTTTCAATACAGTAGTAAAAATTAGGGGTCAAAAGGAAATTGAAACACCGATTTCAGGTGTAGGGCGGCAATAAAATCAAATAACCTTAACACCATCATAAACTAGAGCGCAAATACTTCAACAAATGTTATGTTCACTTTTTTGATATCTTTCTTCGTTTAAGTGTTATTTCAAAAGTGACCCGTTTAAATGGGACACCCTATATATACGTATATATATATGTGTGTGTGTGTGTATGTGTGTGTGTGTGCCGACAAAATGTCGGGGGGTTATGTGATTATGTGAATAAAATATCTCTTGAACGGAAAGTCGCCGGAAGCTCAGATTTGATAAACTGTTCAGATCTCACGTGATCTAAATCCATATCTCACATGATCTAAATCCATATCTCGCATGATCTAAGTCCATTAATCGGAAGTGCAATATTACAGAATGTTTTTCTTTTTTCAGTTTTTCGCAATTTTCATGAAAAACAGCCGAAACATTACTTTTTCAACTACACACATAATGTTGTGGTGGTTGGTTCCGCAGAGCTGGAAAGTATCAGAGACATTCCGTGGTAGCCTGCTTCATTTTGTGGTCATCGACCAGTTTCGGGCGTTCGCCAATCTTCAGGATGCGTTTTTCAGACAGTGTGACAACACAGACTTGTACAGAGCTAACCCAGTTTACACACTGACTGGTGTTTTTAACTGTATTTAAAACTAAACTCTTAAACTAGGTCAAGGGTTATGGTCAGCTGTGTGGGAAAACACGTGTTTGAGTTGTTAAAGAGCAAATTTTCCTTACAGTGGACACAACACGTGGGGGGGGTCTAATTTTTAAACTCTGTTGTTGGAGGGAGATTTACTTTACAATTACCTAACCAAAATAAAATATAAAATAAATTTAAATTAAATTAAATAACGATTTAAACTAACATCATTTAAAATTTAGCGATTTTTATAATTAAGTTTTTTATAACTATGCATTCCATTCATTATTTCACTTTTTCACACAACATTCACATCCTCGCAAGCACCCCCTGTATACCTAAATATGGTTTTTTTATAATTAAGTTTTTAGGTTTTTTAAGTTTTTTGTGGAATGCATAATAAATGATGTTAGTTTAAATCGTTATTTAATTAATTTTAAATTTATTTTTATATATTTTATATTTTATTTTAATTAGTTAATTGTAAATTAAATCTCCCTCCAACAACAGAGTTTAAAAATTAGACCCCCACATGTTGTGTCCATTGTAAGGAAAATTTGCCCTTTAACAACCCAAACACGTGTTTTCCCACCCAGCTGACCATAACCCTTGACCTAGTTTAAGTGTTTAGTTTTAAATACAGTTAAAAACACCAGTCAGTGTGTAAACTGGGTTTGCTCTGTGCAAGTCTGTGTTGTCCCACAGTCTGAAAAACGCATGCTGAAGATGGGCGAACGCCCGAAACCGGTCGGTGACCACAAAATGAAGCAGGCTACCATGGAAAATGTCTCTGATGCTCTGACACACATAAACACTTATCACTTCTATTTGAAAAATTTTCCCGGGAAAATTGATTTTTGTCGGCGTCATTGGGAAGCTGCAATCTTACACTTTCCTCCACAATGTGCTATTTTAGTACAATGTATGATTCAACCACGTCGGAATTGGTGCATATATTAACATGCTATTAAAGCAAAGCTAAAATCCCAAATGTAAATAAAAAAATCAGTCAGAAGTGCCACTTTACGGAGCAGAGTTTTTTTTTTGGAGATTTTTTTGAAACTTTCTTTGAAAAATCCCTACAGTTTGCTTCAAACTTGGAATGGTAACTGATACACAGTGTGTCCGCGCGAACATGTTCCACTATTCTAAAACTTTCTAATTTTTTGTTCTAAAACTTTCTAATTTTTTGGAATTTTTCGGCTTGTTGTGTTTTATTAAGTTCGTTCAGATCATTTCATTTAGTACAAACAAATCTGGTGTGAAACTCTCACACGCCATTCTCTTACAGCAATTTACACAGTTATAAATGATCAATTTTCTTTACTTCTAGTTCTCTTACTATATGTTTAATTTTCATTAATGTTATATCAATGGGTGAATGAAACTTTAACTTATAAAAATCACTTTTATGAGGAAAGCTTAACTCTATCCTTCACCCTACCCTTAACCCAAAACTCTTCAAAATGGACTTTAACGGAGAAAGTTTGAAATAAAAATGAGATAGGTCTCTATATTTATAGTTAATATAACAAAATTTTTCTGTAAAGTGTTATTTCAGTTTATTATATCATTCTATTATCTACTTTAATATTAATTACGATGAAATTTGTTGTCAACATTTCGAATTTAAAGCAAATTTCGGTTTACCGGAAGTGCCAGTATATTGAACAGATTTCCTGTTTTCTATGGTTTCCCCATAAAAATGCCGACGATATTACACACTAATAATAATTATAAGTTGGATGAAAATTTGCCATTTCCGTTAATTGCGGAAAGAGAAAGTCGTGTGAGTGTTTAACAACAGAGTTTCAGGGGTGGCCATCTTTACGCGGAAATGCCGGATATAAACCTTTCTTTTTTATTTGAAAAATGTTTCCGGAGAAAATGGTTATATGGTAAAAAAAGAAGAGTTTGTGAGGGACCTTGAGTTAGGCTTAAATTTAAACTGTAGCCATAAATCTTTGCTACGGAATTAGGTGGAAAGCGCGGACAGGTAAACAAGAAAAATTCCCACCTACTTTATTTTATATAGTGACAAGCGAGCTTAACAAAACGTCTAATAAAAATTGTAAGTTTAAATAAAATTTATTATAATTTCAGTAAGAGAATGTCTTACGAGTTTGTTCACAACTACATTATTATTGTGCGAATAAAAAAATCATGGCACAGCTAGTTTATTATTTTTGCGGGCAGACAGAGGGTTAGATTTTAGGAAGTTGGTAGTGGGGGAGGTGGGAACCTACCACAAAATTTGTTGTAATTTGTTTTCCCTAAACAATACTCAAGTGAGAAATAAAGTTTAACAAGTGTTATCTCTGGTATTTTCTGGTATACGTGCGTGAGTGGAGGGGTATTTGTCGTTGCTTTACTAAAATGGAAAAGTTCTATATGAGAGCTTTTCCACCGCCTAAAACTCCCCCACCATCTTTGTCGAATTCATCAGTATGTGTGTTATATGCATGAGAGAGAGAGAGTGTGAGAGAGAGAGATAAGTTTCATTGTTTCATTGTGTTCAGTTGTTTCATGATTCTTACCACGTTTCCAGTTTTAGATACTCTGTGATACTCTTACTAAATACTGCCTGCCGGCACTATCACAAACTCTAACCACCGGTTCTTCCATTCTTACATTCACCCCTAAAACCCTCCTCCGGCGGCAAACTTATGTTCGATAGTGAGTCTCTCTTTCCCCGTCGTTCTCAATAAACGCTTAGCAAGTTTTGGTATAACCCAAAATAACCGTCTTATTTTATCATTAAGATAAAATACATAACACAAATACTTGTTATAGTAGCGAGACGATGGTGATTGGTTTAATGCAATCAAGAAACAAGATCATTACTTACACTTTAGATAGTTTTGTGATACATTAAGAAAGGAGAAAAGAGTATATGGAGACGGTAGAGTGACGATGGTTGATGGTCGTAAAGAATGTAGAAAGAATGGTGAAGCGTTTTAGGTGGAGATGCACTGTAGAAGTTGATGCTCATTCGCCAGTACATTGTAGTGAGCGTGGCAGGGGAGGTAATGCGTAGTTGACATGCGATTAGAGGCTCAATGGTGGCTTCTCTCTGCGACTGCTAATGAAATTATTGAATTTTTATCACTTTTTGCTTTGTTTTAATATATTTTACAAAACAATGAGTTCAGTTTGAGAAACAGATGCCCTGAGTGAATGTAGTGAAAATGAAGAAATTATTGTGTTTCACAGAATTGAGAGTTGTAACAATAGATTGCTGTTTTAGTCGTAAATTAGTTACGGTATGCGATTTTACCAGCCTTTCTTGATATTGTTATCATATCAATAATTCTATCGTTAGAATTTTTTTGAAATTAGGTCATTAATAAAAATACGTTCTTTTTGAGAATATGTTTCGGCATTTTTACTTGCCTTCTTCAGTCGCCTGTTTACTGACATAAGATACGTATTTTTATAAATTATATAAGTTATTTTTAATGCATTACATAAGATAAACTTGCCACTGAAAAAGGCTTGCACCAGTGCCAAAACGGATAACCAGAAAAAATAGTTTTTTTTTTTTTAATAAAGACAAATCCAAAAAATTCTAATGTAAGAATTTACAATTAAGATCAAGATGAAGTTCCTATAATTATCAATAATATATTTAAAATAATATATAATATAAAATAATAATAATTGAACTGCGAGCCTAATGGCCCGCCACTGTGGTCCCACTATGGTGGCATCTCCTCTAAACTGGCGCATACCATTTCCATCCCGTACCTCTAACAAGGCCCATGGGCAGGATAATAATATCAGATGAACGAAAATGGCTCCTCTAGTGCAAGAGTTGGAACTTCAGTGCAATCAAGGCAATCCCTTCAGTCCAAAACCTCCGACCAATAACCATTGACTAGGCTGTCAGCCCAAAAGAAGCATATAGTTATATAGCTGAAAGTTTTATGAGCAGAGGGTTCTTGGGCTAACAAAGGGCGGCGAGGGAACGCCTTAAAGCGCCAGCTTCTCGTTTCCCAATACCTCGCGTGCGGTATTAAGAGCATTACGGGGTAAACCTGTTTTAATTGGAACAGATGCTAACGCACGTTCTCCCCTTTGGTTCAGCGATGAATCGGATGATCCTGGTCAGCGACTTGAGGATTTTATTTTTGAACATAGACTGCAGGTTATCAATGAGGTTTCGCCATATTATACTTTTTCTTCTCATGCTGGAGAGTCTAATATCGACGTTACGGTTATTTCCTCCGCAGCAATACGGTTAAATTGGTCTTGGCATATTCAGCCTGAATGGTGTTTTAGTGATCACAGATGCATTGTCCTGGATGCGAATGATTATGATAAGAGTAGAAGACTAGCAGGCTTGGATCATTTTCTTATTAAGAAAGCGAACTGGGAAGTATTTGATGCACGCATTAAAGAAGCATTCAAAAAAGAAAAACTCCCAGAATTCTTGACTTTGCCATCGGAAGAAAAGGCGAGACGCATTACTGAAGTGATTAGTATGGCTGCTTCATGTTCAATCCCATTAAGACGGAAGTTAGTAGGAGGGGTGCCATGGTGGTCGGCAGAATTAAATAAACTACGTAGAGAGGCCAATAAAGCTCGCAAGAAGTTTCAAAGGTTGAGGCGCCGTGATAATGATAGTAGAATATCTCAAATTGCTTGGAATGACTTCCGAGTTAAGAGGAATGTTTATACGTCGGCGATTAAACAAGCAAAGGAGAGGAGCTGGCGGGACTTAGTCAGGTTAGAAGGAAACAGCTCTCCTTGGGGTCTGGTTCACAAGCTAGTTGTCAAAGTACCTCAAGAAACAATACTGTCCTCAATTAAAGTAAATGACGAACGCATGACCGTGAGTTGGGAGGAAACAGTAGAAAAATTATTGGCAACCTTGGTGCCAGATGATATCGAAGATACTGCTGCTCAATCTGTGATAAGGCGGTTAAATAATGAATATGCTAATGATATTAACCAAGAAGATTTCTCCGAACTGGATGTGGAAGCAGCGTTAGCCCGCCAAAAATGCCGATCTGCCCCTGGTATGGATAGGATTACTATGGACATGATTAAGAGAATATGGTCACTGTGTCCTGTCGTTCTGATGAGTACCTATAACAGTTGTCTTAAGGAAGGTCATTTTCCGGAGTGTTGGAAGTTGGGGGAACTACGTTTATTATTGAAAGGCCGAGATAAACCATTAGATGATCCGAAATCTTACCGTCCAATTTGTTTACTATCTGTGTTAGGGAAGCTATTGGAACGTCTGTACATCGGAAAATTGACTAATCTATATGAGAGAAAAGGATTATCACAGGAGACCCAATATGGATTTAAGTCGGGAAGGTGTACGGAGGATGCAATACACTCACTGATTAGTTCTCTTGATAGTGACTTAAAGTATGTCGCCGGAATTTTCATTGATATCGCAGGCGCGTTTGACAATCTTTGGTGGGAAAGTATTCTCGAGCGCCTCAGAATGATGTCTTGCCCTATGAATTTATTTATGTTAGTACAGTCATTTTTGAAGGAGAGAACAGTGCTTGTTAGGTCTAGCTTCAAAGAGGTGTCAAAGATATTAACTCGTGGTTGTCCGCAAGGCTCAATTTCAGGTCCTGTGTTCTGGAATTTTGTTTTAGATGGTTTACTTGCCTCTGAAATCCCCGGTACAGTAAGGAAAATTGCTTACGCTGATGACCTAGTGTTGGTGATAGGTGGGAACAGTCGGACTCAATTAGAATCAAATGCTTCTATCGCAATGGCGATATTGTCCGCGTGGTGCTCAGCTAATAAATTGCAAATTTCTCATGATAAAACAGCAGCAGTTTTATTCAAAGGCAAGCTAGCCCCAACTAGACAGCCGGTTGTTCGCTTTAGTGGTCATCGATTGAAATGGGTCCGGCAGGTCAGATACTTGGGTATTATGCTAGATAGTAGCCTAAGTTTTGTCCCCCACATAAAGGATATAAGAAGGAAATCTAAAAACTTAATCGGCCAACTTAGACGAGTTACGAGGAAAGATTGGGGATTAAAGAAAAAAACAGTTAAAATAATGTATAGAAGCATCTTAGTATCGCAGGTATTATACTGCTGCTCTGTTTGGGCGCATAAGGTTAGCAGCTCGGTCTTTAGGACTCATACCATGGCAATACAGAGAGCCATGCTGTTGTTGATGGGTAATTTTAGCCGTACGACATCAACTGAGGCTCTGCAGGTTTTGACGGGATGTCTTCCACTCGACCTGGAAGTAGTGAGATCGGCCCTATTATACTTTTTAAGAAGAGGGAAAACAGTGAGTTTGGGGGGACATTCGTTGGAACCATTACCAGAAGGAGAAATAGGAAATGATTTCAGAATCTGGCTCCTGAATGAAAAAAAGAAACAACTGGATCAGGATCTGTTACTGCAATGGAAATCTCGCTGGTCTTACTCTCAAAAGGGGAGGACCACCTACAGGTTTTTGCCGGACGCGACAATGGGTAGAAGAATAGTCCCCACAGATTTTTCTTACGCGGTCTCCAGGCTAGTGACAGGCCATGGGCAAATTAAGGGAAAGTGGTATCAGATGGGTTTGGTAAGTGATGGTTGCTGTCGTTGCGGTGAATTAGAGACCGCCGAACATATTATTTTTGAGTGCATCTGTTATGAGGATCTCAGGGCAAAATTATGGAGTGCAATAGGATATCATGTTTGCATTGATAATGATACACTAACCCTGTTGCTGGAAAATATTAGTGCATACGATGCCTTTAAACAGTTTGCAGAAGAGGTTCTAAGACGCGGTACACTGTGGGGTGATTTTCGAGGGTAGGCGGAGTGAAAGTTGGAATACTAATTTATTGGATCACTGTGGATTGAATGACATAGATTGGGTAGTTGTCGAGTTTTTAGCGGGCCTCTCAGGAATATCGAGTACTGAGAGGTCAATTAGGATAGGAATTTTGTCTGCATGCGTGAAGTATGAATGTATTTATTGTTTGAATGAGTATGAATGCGATGCAGTTTGTTAGGTTGTTAGTTTGTTCTGCAAAGGTAGCATAAATTCTTTATAATTTAGGAAAGGTACTTTGTTGTGCCCTTCCCTCATATATTCTTGCTTGGGAATTATTCTTGTTTCGGGATCATTGGGGATGAAGTGTAATCATTGGGCTGTTATGAGCGAGAGCTCGGGAACGGCCCATACGGTGTGCGCGTAAAAAAAAAAAAAAAAAAAAACCTCGCGTGCCCAAACCACTGACAGATTATTTTCAAATTATATGAATAATAATAAAAAATAAAATAATAGAAATGTATGAATAATAAAAATGAGAAACAATTCAACTTATGATTTCAATTTCTGAAATGTTTGTTTCATCCAAATCTTATGCCTTTTTTTTTAACACTTGCGTTTTTATTGTTTTACAGAAGCTCATCGAGCTTTGGAGCTATTGGAGGATTACCACTCTAAGCTGACCAAGCCACAGGACAAACAGCTGAGACTCGCCATAGAAAGGGTTATCAGAATATTCAAATCTAGGCTCTTCCAAGCATTATTAGGTATGTCATATATTTCATATTTAACGAAGCAGAGGTTAAGGTGGCTGAGCTAAGAGCGGTGACCGCAGGTTGTACTTAGTTAAAAGTCTTGCTTTTGTTCTAACGGCCATTTAGCTAGAGAATTCGCTAAACCCAAATACCAAATATCAAATTCAAATACCAACTACAAACTACCGCTGCAAGATCTACGCTGTAGTGTGTGAATTTGGTGGTGTTTTTAGGTTGGGATAAAGCGCAGGGACCTTAAGATCCCTCAAGAAGTAATTATACCATTTTATTTACCGATGACTTTTTTTTAAAAGTCACTCCAATGACAATGATGCTTTGCTTGCCAACATATAACTTGAACTGCCTATTCTAACAATTGCATGCTTAAGCAGAATAGCCTAGCAGAATTTAAAGTAACTTATTTAATAGTAACTAACTTATATATTGAAAAACGAATAGTTTCATTTGTGATCTTGTTGTTTGGGCTGCCCACACCCTCCAGAACTTTTATTATAACAGATGGTTTTTCTATGTATTAAACATTTATACACATACAAACATACAGAATACATAATACTTGTATAAAGGTAGTAAAAAGTAGAATACAAAAGCTTTTTTTTTTGGATATATTCCAATGTTTTCTGATTGTCCTATAGCTGGTTTGCCTGTTCTTAGAAAAGTTTTTCCTACTCATTCCCGATCGGGGTACCCGCCCACACAAACAAGTTTTCCATTCCATGAGGGTTTTTCTTTTATTGTTTTATCAAGATTTATTGTAATTTATTTTTCACCATTCCTCTTTAATCTTAGGTTTTTCCAAAGGGATTTTTTATTTATTTTTCTACAACAGTTGAATAATGTGACAATTATTCTAGTAAAATCAATGGATAAAGTTGTACTTTTAATCTCTAGAGAGAAAAAGTGATTTTTAATTTCTAGGGATCAAAAGTAAAAACGGTTTTGCCAACTTTACTTTGAACAAATTTTAATGTTTTAGGTGAAATTATTAAAGGAGAAAACAATTTTAAAGTGGGAGTTCTTAAATTAAATATTGGGAGAGATAGTATATATACGATAAGAGCATCTGAAAAGTAAAAACTGTTTATTACAGCAAAATAATCATGGTAATTTATATGAAGTGCCTTAATTACTGCAAAGTGCTCTATAATATAATGCCACCATAGCGATAGTGATGTCTGTGAGTGTATGTTTTGTGGAAGGGAAATAGTTGACAGGGGTACCAACCTCTAGCTAGAAACCAACAATATTTCACAAGCCGCAATCTTTGCGTTCCAGCTAAATAATTTGCTTTTAGTAAAACTCATGTTATTTTCCTTAGAAAATATTATTATTTTTATGCTTCTTTTTTTATTTGCTCAATCTAAATGAATGTTTAATTTAAATGTAATCTTTACAATTTATACTAATTAAACAATTTAATATATTTTCTATTCCACTGTTTTTAATCACGAAAATAGAGGTCGCTAAGTGCATCATAAATAATAATTATCTGCAATACAAGTTTTTTTTTTTAACAATTTCTGTTACTGCAATTAATATATTGATAAAATTGAGAATTCTCTGTAAACTAGGAAGATTTATTCAAAATTTTGTTACCCTGGCATAAATTCAGTGGGGGTACATGTGCGCAGCATGCTTGTTGTTTTCTTTACTTTTCCCCGTAGCTTCCTCTATTTGCAATTTTGATTCTCCAGTTCTTTCGGTAGCATTGAAACTTCTTCAAAGTGTCTTCATTCTTCCCTCTAATCTCCAAATCATCTCAAACCGCTATACATCTCTAAACGTAATATAAGAAGTGACTTACCGGCAATATAATTGGATCTGCCCAGGATATGCGATTGCCGCCTACAAGACCTACGTACATCATCCATGGAGTAGGCAAAGAAGTTATTGTAACAGCTAGTAAAACAGTATGATTAAAAAAAAAAAATAAATAAATAGACAAAATAAAGAACAGTGTTGTACCAAATAATCACTGCAGGACCGAAATCAAAGCCTAGCGTAACGATGGAGATGTAAAGAAACCGGTATTCTTCCTCCTCAAATTAGATGACTTTGCGCAGCATTGGTACATTATGAAAAATTAAAGCAACTTGATGATTTTTTTTCTGGAACCATTAAAAAAAAAAATCTGGTGTGAAACACTCACACGATTTGACTTACTACAAAATGACAAATTTCCCTCCCATTTAAAATTCTTGTAATTGTTTAAAATAGTCTTCACTTTTATGGAGGAAAACACAAAAAAAATGAAAAACCTATTCAGTAAAGTCGTACTTCCGCTCAACCGATTTTCTTCAAACTGAGAATTCTTGCAACTTATATAATTCTAATTAATATTATTTAGTTGACAGAATTATATAACACGTTGTTGAAATGAAATAGGTCATTAGAGGAAAACATAACCCCATCCTTTCCTCTAAAGTCCCCTTAAATGAATTTTCCCGGAGAAATGTTGCAAATAGAAGTAGCTTTTATATCTGTAGCTCGCTTAAATATTTTAAGGAAACTCTTTAGAGCCGTTTTAGAGAAAATAGCAGAAAACTGAAAACTACTTTCAGTAAAAAGCACTTCCGGTTATCCGATTTTCTCCAAACTCGGAGAAAACATATTTAATTCTAATTAATTGTAATATGATTTATTGGGGGGTAAATTTAATTAATAATTAAATAATTATAATTTATAATTTTAATCTTCTTTAAAGGGATCTCGTGAGGTCTGGGTTTATACAGAAGTTGGAGAGGATGAAAAAACAACTAAGTATATAGATGCAAAATGTATAATTAAAATAACCAATATAAGTCAAAAATTAATAAATACAATATTGAATATGTCTTGTCATTTAGGAGAAATTTATAAACTTACATATTTTACATATTTACTGACTTGAAGAAGGTTAACCCAATCTTGAAATTGTACTAAGTGTAAGCTGGCCGGTGTCTCTCCCTTGCTACTTGCCTTGTTCTATAGAAAGACAGATACTCTATCTATGCCTATACACACACACACGCACATACGCACACTCCACATACACAGGCGAGTCTCACACGCACAGTCACAACCGGGATAGGACAATTAAAACTACTTGAATATGATTGAAGCTTATTATTGGGACTAAAACTAGTTGACTATAACTACAATATAATTATATCTCAAAATATACTACTAACGCTATAAACTATTACCATATACAGACGTATATTACATACATACGTATGCAGCAACAGGCCGCAGACCAGAGAGCCCCGCAGGTAGGGAGAGAGAAGCTTGGCTTTCTTTAGGACAAATCACACTCAGTACGAACTAGCTCTGCACACCAGCACTTGCGAACTCTGACTGCCTCACTCTCACCTGACCTTTGGCTCTTGGTAACTAAAATTCACATTGGGATTATAAAATAAAATATACTACATAAACATAAACAAACACAACACCACCTCCACTGCTGACTCTTACATCACTCCCCCTTTTAAAAAAGTGGAGTTTCTCTTGAGGCTCCACTTTCAATCCCAGGAGAGGCAGTTGACTCCGCGGCTTCCATTGATCCCATCTTCTATGTAAGATACTGCTTCCCGGTACAGTATCCACTGCTGGTAAAACGTTGGTGGCAATGTATTTCATTGGTGAAATTACTCCATCTCGCTCTCTATCATGTTCGGAGTATCATTCTGAGGGCAATTCCTGTCCTACTATGTTGTTCTGCATGGTCTTCCTCGCTGGCGCATTGACGTGTTCTTTGCCCATGTTTGTCTCGCGATGTAAGGCAACCTTCAGCTTAAACATTTCTTCTGCTCCCGTTACTCCACTCTTCAATGGCTAGCGACAAGCAAACATGGGCTGGGTTGATGAGTTGGCCTCATATTATCTCCCTTTTGTGGTAATCAGCTGGTGAAATGTTTCATTAGACGATCCATTTGCATTCTTCCTCTCACCACCCCCAGGGCGACCCCCCCCATCACTCGCATACGCACATCATATAAGTTCATCTGAGCCAGGGTTATTACTAAGAATTTTGGATTTTCCATAAGCTTCAATTCAAATAGTTTGGGGTGGATAATGGAGGACCTTGGAATATGGGATAGTTACTCGTCATTCATCCTCGAGATGTTCTCGATGACGTCTCGGCCTTAGGTTGATTCTGGCTTCCCTAGGAATGGTTTCGTATTCTTGCTCGCTCCCCCTACCTCGCAGCAAATAAGGAGATCTTGGGTGTTCGGTTAGATCCCACTCCTCGGATGCTGGGTGCCACGATGATCCTCCTTCTTCTAAGGAGGATTCGGGACTTTCGAGAAGATTATCTCCCGTTTCTTCCACCCCTTCACTAGATATGACTGGCGATAGAGGCCCTCGGGGAGGGATTTCACTCAAGTGTTGCATCGTCCCTTGCCCATTACCAGGAGTACTGCCTGAGGTGGTCATTTCTTCTGAAGGTCTTGAGAGATGAACCTCGTCATTGACTTGTCCATTCACGTGGTCCTCTCTAGTTTCATAGGCAGGTTTGAGACGGTTGACATGCACCACATACCGACCCCCTGTACTAAGCGATAATTCATAATCGCAGGGAGAAATTTGTGCGATTACCTCATGTGGACCGGTCCACGGTTTATGAAATTTTTTGGACTGACCTGGTGGTACAGCCGGCTCAAGTAAATACACTCTTTCGCCCACGCGAAAGACGCGATCCCTTTTTCCCGAATCATAAGCATGGGTCCATGACTCTCGGGCCTTAGCCTCGATTTCTTTGGCCTGGGCATACGCTGAGGTCAGCCTCCCCTTTAATTGCATCAAGTACTCTTCCACCGATGCCGCTGGTTCCTGCCAGGTATAAGGGAATTCGAAAGGCATTTCAAAGTCTCGTCCATATAATAAATAATGGGGAGTGAACCCCCTTGAAGAATGCACTGTGGAGCGGTACGCTGTCACTACAAATGGTACCCATTGATCCCAATTCCGGCCATCTTTCCGAACAAAATGAGAGAGAGAGTCAATGAGTGTCCGATGCATCCGCTCCACCATTCCATTGCTCTGGGGGTGGTAGGCGGTAGTCTGTAGTTTCTTTATGCGTAGCAGTTGGCAGACCCCCTTAAACAGATTTGAAAGGAAGTTTGTACCTCGGTCGGTCAGAACCTGACGAGGGACCCCATGTCTTAAAACGATATTTTTGACAAATGCCCTAGCAGTCTCCTCAGCCGTTTGCGTTCTCATGGAGATAACCTCCGCATATCGTGTGAAATGGTCGACCATAGTAAGCAGGTAGCGGTTTCCCAGGCTGCATAACGGGCATTCCACTACATCCAAGGAGACTAATTCGAAAGGGTAAGTAGCTCCATCTACCCGTCCTAGTGGCACTGTCAATCCACTCGGGGACTTACGTTCATTACACGAGTGGCAGCTCTTAACGTAAAGCTCAACGTCTCTTGTCATCTCAGGCCAAAAAAAATTCTCTCTGATACGAGTTAAGGTTCTCTCTATACCAGGATGGCCGGACCAAGGGGCGTCATGATGGGCTTTTATGATATGACTTCGCTTCTTGGCTGGTACCATTATCCGCCACTTGTTTTTATCGGCTTTCCCATCTGTCCAGTATAAGAGCCCGGAATCGCGAATATAGGTTTTCTCCGGACAAGACTTCCTGGTTTGGTTACACCAGCTATCTTTGGATTGCTCCCGCCAGAACCGGTCGCTTTCCCCCTTAAACCACCGCAATTCGTGTACTGACTCGGGTTTGGAAGCAGAAGCGACACTTCGACTTAGAGCGTCAGCGTTTAGGTGTTTAATCCCTGGCCTTTAACCCCTTTATGATTATCGGAATTTGTGTATGACGTAGTACACCTACGTCATACACAAATTCCGATAATCTTAAGGACAACGAGTCAATTTCGCGGAGGGGTCCTTCAGACTCAGCATCCATTTTAGGGAAGCATGGTCAGTGACCAATGTGAATTTCCGTCCTAAGAGGTAGCATCGGAATTGTGTTGTGGCCCAGACTACCGCTAGCAATTCTCTTTCCGTGGCGGAATACTTTTGCTCAGCAGGAGTTAACTGTCGGCTAGCATAAGCCACTGGCCTTTCTTGTCCTTCACATATTTGGGACAGTATTGCTCCTAACGCTACCCCAGAAGCATCGGTGGCTAGTATAAAATTGTCTCGAAAATCTGGATATACTAGCACTGATGACGAGCACAGGGCTTTCTTCAGGGATTCGAACGCAGTCTGTTCCTTTTTGCCCCAGATGAACATTACATCTTTCTTAAGTAACGAGGTCAATGGCTGCGCTAGATCAGAAAACCCCTTTATGAAGCGGCGGTAATACCCCGCAAGACACAAACTCTTTACTTCCTTCGCCGAGATCGGGGTAGGATAAGTGCTAATGGCAGCCAATTTGTTAGGGTCTGGTTTTACGCCCTCAGAGGATACAATATGCCCTAAGTACTGTACCTCTCGCTGTGCGAATGCACACTTTTCCAGATTGGCTTTCAACCCCGCTTGCTCTAAACGATGTAATACATTTCTTAATCGTCGACAGTGTTCGAGAGTGGGGCTGTAGATAATTACATCATCTAGGTAAACTAGACACTTCTCGCCTTTGATTTCCGCCAATAATTGGTCCATTAAACGTTGAAAAGTAGCCGGTGCGTTAACTAGACCAAAAGCCATTCGTCTATACTCAAAATGGCCTCCCATAGTCGAGAAAGCGGTTTTCTCGCAATCTTCTGGCTGGATGGAAATTTGATGATAGCCACTCGCCAAATCAATTGTTGAAAAGTATCGGCTTCTACCTAAGTTCTCCAACGTTTCCGTTATTAACGGTAGCGGATAGGGGTCTATTTTCGTGATTTTATTAAGCCCTCTAAAATCAGTACAGAAGCGGTATTTGCAAGTGCCGTCCCTACTTTTCTTTGGTACTAATACGATAGGGGCAGACCAAGGGCTGCTCGATGTTGCAATTACCCCCTTGTCTAGCATTTCGCGGAGATGCTCTTCTACAATGGGCCTTTGGTTATAGGGTACCCGGTACGGGCGCTTTACAACGGGTCCTTCCTCTGTTGTCTTAATTCGGTGATACACCGGTAATTTGCATCCTTCTGGCCCTGGTTCCAGAAAGACTGGCAGGTACGTTCGGAGCACTTGTATCAGTTTGTCGCGCTCTCCCTCGGGCAAGTGACTCAACTTCCTATTACATTCGGCTTCCAATTTTTCCAGAGGGACCAATTCCTGGCTTACGGAGCCTATGACGTTTAATTTAGATGCTTCGCTTCCTAAGTTTATCGTCTCGGCTGTTGCTACCAACTGTCCTTTCTCTACATTCAGATCTGACCCCGTTAGGTTTATCACTTTTACCCAAACCCGGCGGCCTTCGGCCCGATTTAGACTTCTTGCTATCCTCAGACCCGCTTCGATTGGAATCAGGGGTTCTAAAAGAAGGTCCCCTTCTAGATCATGGGCTATTTTACCTTCCACTAAACATTCGCTGTGACTTGGTATCTTCTGACAGCGTGCTGCCTTTACACCTAGTTCGCATCCACTGTCCTCTCGAGAACTATTAGAGTTCCTCCTCTCTATTGCCTGGTTGTCCGTCCCATGGGACGAACCTTCCTTCTTACCGTCATTCACAATTACTGCTACTGACGGGCTCGTTTGTTTAATTGTAACCTGACCTCGGGCAGCATCTACAACTAATCCTAATTTCACCATTAAGTCCCAGCCCACGAGACCGTCCCCGCGAGTGGCTACCGCAGCGATCGCAAAGGTGTGGTTCACCTTGCTCCCTTGTACAAGGACTTCCAGCTCTCGTTCGCCCCTAATTGGTACCGTACTGCCAGTCACTCCTGTGGCTTTAATTCGAGAGTGTCTGACTGTCATTCCAGGAATCGCTTGTTTTAAAATGGAAATTTCAGACCCGCTGTCAACGAGTAGTTCCAGCCAGTGCTTTCCTGCGAGTACTGAAAGTGTCACGCCTTTATACACTTCTGACCCCACACCTGACACCAGTGTAAGCTGGCCGCTGTCTCTCCCTTGCTACTTGCCTTGTTCTATAGAAAGACAGATACTCTATCTATGCCTATACACACACACACGCACATACGCACACTCCACATACACAGGCGATTCTCACACGCACAGTCACAACCGGGATAGGACAATTAAAACTACTTGAATATGATTGAAGCTTTTTATTGGGACTAAAACTAGTTGACTATAACTACAATATAATTATATCTCAAAATATACTACTAACGCTATAAACTATTACCATATACAGACGTATATTACATACATACGTATATTACATACATACGTATGCAGCAACAGGCCGCAGACCAGAGAGCCCCGCAGGTAGGCGAGAGGGAAGCTTGGCTTTCTTTAGGACAAATCACACTCAGTACGAACTAGCTCTGCACACCAGCACTTGCCAACTCTGACTGCCTCACTCTCACCTGACCTTTGGCTCTTGGTAACTAAAATTCACATTGGGATTATAAAATAAAATATACTACATAAACATAAACAAACACAACACCACCTCCACTGCTGACTCTTACATAAGTAATAATAAATCAATATTAAATACATTTGGACTAATATATTTTACTTATAAATACAAAATCATAATTTGTATTTTTTCATCATTTCTCCCCAAGATCTACACATTACATAATATTATTTAGATAATAATATATTTAGATAATTTAATAACTGAAATAGCATTTCAGAGGAAAGCATAACCCACCCTTTCCCCAAAAGTGCCCTTAACTGAATTTTACTGAGAAATATTTCAAATAAAAGTTGTAGTTCATTGTATGTGTAGTTGGTATAGCAAGTATAAAGTAATAAACCGTGGAGCCCTTTTAGAGAAAATAGCAAAAAACTGAAAAATACTTTTCAGTAAAGACACACTTCCGGTCATCTGATTTACCTCAAAGTCGGAATACAACGAAATATTTAATTCTAATTATTATTATTTAGATGATAGAATTGTATAGTAAACTGAATTAGCACTATGAGGATAACCTAACCCCACCATTCCCCCAAAAGTACCCTTAAATTTGATATACCAAGTTTCAAGAAAATAGTCGGCAAGTTTTGAGAAAATTGCAAAAAAAAAAACTAGTAAAGTGGTACTTCGGTTGAGGAATTTTGTCCGCTGACCTACTTCGAATCCCATGGTGATACCTAAACGGAATCTCAAGTTTGAACTTTCTACGATTTTTTGTTTTTGAGCTATATTGTTCACATACATACATACACATTGACACACAGACCGTTTTCTAAAACCACTTTTTGGGACTTAAGGGACCTCAAAACGATATTTCCGGTGAAAACTCGATATCGAAAGCTATGTTGTTCACTCACATACATACACATTGACACACACATACAAGCACCGTTTTCTGAAACCACTTTTTTGGACTCAAGAGGCCTCAAAACGATATTTCCGGTGAAAACTCGATATCGAAAATTTGGCACGATTACAATACTTCCTCTTAACTAAGAGTAAGAGAAAGTAAAAAGTAGCTTTGGTGAAGCTGGTTACTCTGACTAGCTTCAACTTTGCCAAAATGGAGAGCGAATACGATCTCCAGTAGGAAAGTAGACAAAGGATTTTATCTTCCCCTGCATTTGAAATTAGCGTCATCTAGGAAAGTTAGTATCTTTAAACTTTTAAAAATTTTTATTTTATTTTTCTTAGAGTGTTTTTAGCGATTATTTTAGTGAGATTTTAACGATGTTTTTATATATATATATATACAGTGCACAGTTGGTGTATGTGTGTGTGTTTATAAAGTACGATGTAATATGATCATTAAACTTCGGTTTGTACCAGTATTGAATGAATCTTTTAAAGAACATACCCACTTCAAATATGTTTACCAAGAATATGAGTAGGATCTGCGTTGGTCTTGAGTTCAGCCTCGCCAGAGTGTGCTAGTAACCGGTGGAGAAGTGTGGTGGGGGGATGTAAAAGGATGCGGTAAGAGTTAAGTGCTGCAGTCAATATATTTATACCAGTATTTGTGTGAGTGTGTATATATAAGGATGTGTTAGTAATCGAGAGGTTAGGTAGAGGGGGATATTGAAGAGCTCAGGTGGCAAGCAGACTTCAACATCTTAAGTGATCTTAGAAGTGGTTACCACTACCTGCAATACTTACTTGCCAAGCTTGCAGCAACACATCTTACCCTCCTTTTTTTCCTGTTTGAAGCCATGCTTTTATACGACCACCTTCTAATAGTCGATATTCACAATCGATTATTTCCAAACATGCACACCAACAAACACCTCTTCAAGATTTCTAGACATAATTACAGTGAGTCAAAAAAGTATTGGCAATATTTGTTTATTAAATAAAATTCTTAAAAGAAGGCGCATTTAAATTTTAAATATATTATATTTATTCCAAACAGAAAGTGCGAAATACAATTTCAGTTTTTTTAATTTTTCAAAATAAATTCAATTATATTAAAGTTTACATGCAATGCCAAAAAAGTATTGGCAATGCAGAAACTAGTTCAAATATTAATATAATGTATTACTTAGCTCGTCAGTTAATATTTCGTTTGTAGCCCTTTCGCTTCAATACGGCATTTAATCTTTTAGGAATGGACCGAACTAAATTTTTTGTGGTCACAGGTGATATTTTGTCCCATTCCTCTTTCAAAACGGTTTTCAGCTCTTCTTTTGATGAAATTTTTTTTTTCCGAATATTAAAGTCCAAAATCTGCCACAGATTTTCAATGGGATTTAAATCCGGGCTCTGAGAAGGGATTCCGAGTTGGTGAGGTATATTAACAATTAGCCACTCTATAGTTTTTCTGGCTGTGTGTTTGGGATCGTTGTCTAGCTGGAAAGTAGAGCAAGACTAATCCCAAATTTCGCGCTCTTTCTTTTAAATGTTGGCGCAAAATATTAAGATGGGTCGTTGACGTCATATGTAAATTTCCAGCTCCATTTGAGGCCATGCTTCCCCATGCTTCATCGTTGGGATTATATTTTTAGAATTAAAGTCTTTTTTTTTTCTGCCTCCAAACATATCGCTTTCCATCGCTACCAAACATATCGCTTTCCATCGCTACCAAACATATCGCTTTCCATCGCTACCAAAAATATTGAACTTATACTCATCAGAAAATATAACGTTATCCCAATAGGCCTCTGACTTACCGATATGTTTCCTAGCAAATTTGATTCTTTTCGGATATGAAAGGCTTCTTCCTAGCAGCTCTCCCAAAAAATTCATTCTCATGAAGAATATTTCTAATTGTCTGAGGATGTACGATCTTACCCTAATAGAAGCGATGTCAGCGACAATTTTCGGGGCACTTATTTTGGGATCTTTTTTCACCTTTCGTATTATCTTTCTTTTCTCTAGCCGAAATTAATCGTAGAACCCGTTTCGTAAAACTTTTTTATGATACTTCTCGCAGTAAATAAACTTATGTTAAACTTTATCCCGATCTCATGATACGTTATCCTTCAGTTCTATGATTGATGATCATGTCTCTCTCATTCACTGTAAGTTGACGATGTATAAGGGACAAAAGCTGAATTAAAACTAATAACTTATGGAAGAAATAAATTGTATAAACAATGTAAATTTTGTTTTGTATAGAGTAAACAGTCAACATTAAAAACATTGCCAATACTTCTTTGAACTTATTTGTATATTTGTACTTTAATAAAGCTAGAGTTTCTTACAAAAAGTAAAAGCCCTAATAATGTTTTCTTTGCTATATTTTGTTTGAAATAAATATATATTTAATATTTTAAAGCGCCTGCTTTAATAGTTTTATCCAATAAACATAATTTGCCAATACTTTGTTGACCACTGTATAATTACCGCAAAGAAATTATCTAAATAAGTTAATTTTTTTACTTTCTCTAATTCCTGCTGTGACAGATAGTAATTGGGCATATCCAGTTTTCGAAATCGGGTTTTTCACAGAAAATAAAACTTTAATTTTTTTTGGTTTTACTTCTTCTTGATTTTTCCAGATTTCCACGACTTTCAAAACATCGTACTGTCTCTAGATAAATAAATATCTATTACTATTATTCCTGGGAAAATTGATGTTTTTGAGATTCTGCGGAAACAGTAGCGTTAAGTGTTTCTCTAAACTATCATTTCAGTAATGTATCTGCTTATCTACATGAATCTACTTTTATTTGAAACATATTTCTGGAATAATTATTGATTTTTTTGAGGAACTGAGAGTCGTTAGACTTTATTCGGCCATACTAATCACGCTACTACTTGGCGGGAAGCAAATGGGAACTAAATATTGTGTGAAAAATTCTTGCTTTTCAAGAAAATTCGCTTAAAAGGAAATGTGAGAATGGGAAGTAGATGATAATTTTTTTAATTTAATTTTTTTTAAATTTTAGTATCGATGTAATAAAAATTTCCGGTTCATATTTTACTTTATCATCTATGGTGGAACAATAAAGTGATAAAAAAATTAATTCAAACAAATAGATAACTAAATAAATAAAATCTTATATATAAATCAAACTGTAGAAAATTGAATTCAGTTGGCGATACTGTGTAGTATTTGCTCTGACGTCAAAAGTGAATAAAATTTATTTCCTGGACTTTTCCATTTCTTTCCCAACCACTGTCATGGTATTAATAAACATAAAAATAGGAAAATGAAATAAATAAATAAATAAATAAAACTGCGCATTTTCCCAGTTCTCATCTTTTTTTTAACAAACAATTTTTCTTTCTTGAATTTGTGGTCTAGAATAAAATAAAAAAAAAGGAAGGAACAACGATGGAAATGTTACTGAATAATTAATAATAGATCGTACACAAAAATATTTAAAAAAGGAAAAATACAAGTTTAATATAAAAAAAGAAAATTCTGTGAGGAAAATTTAGTTATGAATATTATTAAAAAAAAAAAAGGGTATAAGAATGTGTGTGTGTTTTAGTGTCTATGTAGACGTAAAGCTCGGAAAAGTTAGGAAAATAAAAGGGCAGACAGAAGTAACTAAATAGATTGGTAGTTGGAACGTTTCCAAATAGGACACAACTGAGATATAACAGAGTCTCGCCTAATAGTAAGTAGGTGCTGTTACTCCAAAAGAAATTTTTATAAAAAAAAAACGAAAAAAGAAGAAAGAGATAGGAAAAAGAACAGTGTGGAGGAGGGGATAGTGGGGTAATTATATTTCTACTACAAACCGTTTTTTTACATCGTTCTACTTTTTAATTGGCTAATAGTCGTAAGAAAGAAAAGTGTAGTGAAAAATTCACACAACTTCCTCTTACTACATGCAGACAAAAATATATAAAACCCGCGAGCTGACAATAATATACCCATTGATAAATGTTGAAATAACAAGCATTATTGCGGAAGAAGAACATTTAGTAAAAGTAATTAACAATAATTAGTATCAGGCACCCTAGCTGGTTTTAATTTCTTTAATTACGGGTAAGTGAGAAATTATTACAATCGTGACAAATTTTCGAAATTAAGTATTCACCGGAAAGACTTATTTTGAAGTCACGTGAAGACGAAAAAATATATTTAGCGAATGAAGTATAAATATGGTGGGTTATCAACTAATTCAAATCCTAGAAAATATTTATATATAGAAAAAAAACAACTCAGCAACCATATAATAATGTGACACTTATTATATAAAAAGTAGTTATACTTTTAATCATAGATGTTAAAAAGTAAAAGCAGCCCGACTTTAACTTTAACTAGCCCGACATCAAGCGGCAATATAAGAAAACAAATACGTATTTTTAAAACAAATCCCAAGTAACAACGGATTTGAGATTATATCATAAGATAGAAACAGGTTATAAAGAGTGGCACACATGTACGTCATTCTCAGGGGACCTCAAAAAAATGTATTTCCGGTAAAAACTCAATTATTTCGCAAATTTGATACGATCGCAATACTTCCTCTTACTAGGAATAAGAGAATATAAAAAACTGTGAAAGAATGAATTAAGAACCAGTTTTCCTTCTTCCTTAGACAAAAGTTCACATATTTTCTGGTTATATATTTTGAATTACAATGTTAAATGCTTCTAGTCATGATCGGGACAGGCAGAATAATAAACTCCTCAGTTGCAGGGCTACTGGAGCTGGGAAAAACAAAACAAAAAAAAAATCCTAGTTACTAATATATATATATATAATGAATATATATATAATATTCATAAATAAAAGAACTAAGCATATGAATAATTGATAAAGTTGAATTTGTAGATATAGACACCGGGTGATTGTGTTAAGATTTATGAATGAACGTAAAACGGGAAATACTAAGAGCATGTGGTGTATATTAAGACCTACTATGTTGTGGGAGGTTTAAATTATTGATTTGTTCAAGTTTTAGTACCGCCAATGCTATCTAGCGGCCACTATTCCAAACTCAAGTGTTTCTATGGCAACCAAAGTCTATATGAGTTACTTTTATATTATATCTATTATTGGGTATTGCCAATTTGTTAATCTTTTCATTAACTTTTATTTCTTTTGCTAAAAAAAGAATTAAAAAATTAACTGTTATTAATAAATGTTTATTATTACTTTCCCGTGAATAAAGTGAGTAATTTATAAAATCCATAACTGTAAAAATTGTGATCAGGAAGAAATCTAGTTAGAATTAACGAAGCAAAATCAAAGGAAATTTTTATGATTAATATTTGGTCTTGTTATTATTTTTGGTAAACTTTTTCTTATTACTTTCTCTTAGTGCTAAAAAGGAAATATTGCAATCTGGTGAAATTCTTAAAAATTGAGTTTTCATTTGAAATATATGAAGTACACATTAACCGGAAATACACGTCTTAAGGTTGGCTGTGTCTCATAATGTGGTTTTTAGACAGTGATCAGTATAACTCAAAAACCGAAAATAGCAGCAAGTTCAAACTTAATAATAATACTTGGTTAAAGTTCTAGCAAGAGACCCGACAATAAGGTTTGGTGAAAATCGGATCAATCCGAAGAACAGTTTTACTGAATAGATTTATTTTTTTAGTTTATAATATTTTGTTAAAAGCGGCTCCAACGAATTTATTGATATTTCATAGATCAACTGAACATGTAAATAGTTACACCTTTATATGAAATATTTTTAGTGAATATTCGTTATAAAATCCGTGAAAGTTCTTTTTAGGATGTTTTGGGGCAACGGTGGCTTTTCGTTTTCCTCTAAAGTGCCATTTAATTATTTACACAATTCTATCATATAAATAATATTAATTAAAATAAAAATACGTTGCTAAAATTCCAAGTTTAAGGAAATCAGTTAACCGGAACTGAGTTTTTTCTGAACAATTTTTCTATATTTTCTGCGAGTTTTTCTATAAATACATTGATGGATTTCATTCAGTTTGGTGTACTAACTATCAGTATACACAGAAACCTATCATTTTTGTTAGAAAACTTCTTTCGGAGAAGTTCATTTAAATATGATAGAATTGTATAATAAACTAAAATGGCACTTAGAGAAGAGCACACACACATACACACACACACGCGCACACACAAATATATAGTTTCTAAAAACCCCTTTTTCGGACTCAGGAGACCTCAAAACAAATATTTCTGGTGAAAACTCAATATCGAAAATTTGTCACGATCATATTATTTCCTGTTACTTGAAGAAAATAAAACCTCTGCTTTTAATGGTTTAAATTTGGACTAAAACTAAATTCATACTGAAATAGCATCTGGAATCTAACATCTGTAACTTCCCCAAAATCTTGCTAACATGAATTCTCTCAGAAGAAATGTTTCTGATAAAAGTTATGGATTTTAAATATTTGTAGTTGTAATGCCAACAAATTAATGGAAATATATAGAGCCAGTTTTTAGAAAATTTGGAAATAATGAAACTTAAATCCTCGTTCATCTCCGATTGAAAATCTTAATATTTGGTCCACTAATAGAAACCATAACGAAATATCAAGCTTGAAGTTTCAGCAATTTTCCGTTTTTACTTTCATTTACTCCTTAGGAAAGTGGAAGCATTGCGATCTTATCAAATTTTCGAAATTGAGTTTTTCACCGGAAATATATGTTTTGAGGTCCCCTGAGATCGGAAAAGATGTTTTAGTGAATGGTGTGTGTGTGTGTGTATGTAAGAAAAAATATCTCATGAACAAAAAATTGCTGGAAGCTTATTAAACTTGATATTAGTCCACTGTCATACAGACCATAATCGCATATGACAGTATAGACAAAATCCAACAACCGGATATCCTCTTTACTGAATGGTTTCCCTTTCAGGCTCACTGTATACACTCATAAATATCTAACACTTTTAGTTGAAACATTTATCTGTGAAAATTTGTTTTTTGTGGGCTCTAAGGAACAGTAGATAATAAGCTTTCCTCTAAAGTATCAGTTAAGTTTAGTGTATGATCTACCTCGTATATAATATTAATATACATTACAACTATTGGTGGAATACCAAATTTAAAGAAAATCGGTTGACCAAAAGTGCGATTTAAAGAATAGGTTTTTGAGGTTTTTGGATTTTTTTCGAAAACGACTATAGCGATTTCCATTCAAGTTGGAACACCATAAATGCACACAGACATACACCTGTCACTTTTGTTTGTAACATGTTTCTGTAAAAAAATTGTTTTTAGTTGGAACTGAAGTAACAGAGACGTAAAAATTCAAATTAAATGTTTGTTCAATATTATTGGCTCCAATAGAATTTAATCATTCTCTACCTGATTGGCACTTGTTCTCCCCCATCAATTTTATATGTTAGGAAAAATAAAATAAAATTTGAAGATTAAAGAGAATTTGTCATGCTATTTATAATATTATGAAGAGGAAGTAACTCAAAGTCCTGAGGGTGTTTCACACCAGATTTTTGTTTTTTAGTAGTTAGTTATGCTGATTACAGACAGACAGGTCCACATACAAAATCAGGTTTTACCAAATCTTTCGTGCTCAAGTTGTTTTAAAACTTGCAGTACCGTTGGAAAATTTCAACACAATCCCAATATTTAACCTTTTTTAATAGCCGCATGAGGAAATAAATAATCATATTCATTACTAAGTAATGGATTAGCCATACTAATCAGCTAATTTTAATTGGATAAAAACAATTAAATAAACATTTGATTGAAAGTGGATAGAAATCAACTAATTTTAATTGGATAAAAACAATTAAATAAACATTTGATTGAAAGTGGGCAGAAATTTTAAGTAATACCATATTTAGTACTGAAATCATTAGTTCAACAAATTTCCACAAGATAACACTGAACTCTTGTCAAGTGATGGCGTATGGTGGCCAGTCTTACAACTAAACGTTCTTGTATTATTTTCTTTTTTCTCCGTCTTTTCAGAATTTTATACATATTTTTTTTATTAAAATATATCCTTGCGTTTTGTTTTATTTTTTAAAAGAAAATTCCTTTTTCTTTTTTTTCAATCCTTGTTTTTTAATTTAAATTTTCTTATATCGTTTAGAATATTAGTATATCTCTCGTTCTTTTTGCTGAAACCAGTTTTCATTTGTAACATAACTTTTATTACTTACAGCTCGTTGCTATGCCAAAAAAGAATCTACTGTGTCTAGTTATGTTTAATATGAAATCTCATTCGTTTGAAACTACGTATTTCCTATGGCACCATTTCTCACATTTCTAGTTGGCAAATTTTCTTCATAATAATAATAATAATAATAATAATAATAATAATAATAATAATAATAAAATAATAATAATAATAATATAATAATAATAGTAGTTGAGGGGAAGATCACAGGCTGTGCACACCATAGCCAACTCTCTTTAAGCCTGCATCCGTAACACACGCCGAACCGTCAGTATATATATATGTAGCCATTCATCTTGGGGAAGCAAATAAGGATAACTTCAGCGCTTAAGCGCCTCAGGGCTAGTGGTACTTTTCAGGACGTCCTCAAACAGGAAGAAGGAGCAATTGGCAATAAAAAAGGTGGTAATGGACTCAGAGTTTCGCGGAAATGGTTCACACGCACCCACAGAGATGTTGTTCTTGCTTCCAAGCTCCCTAACAGCAGCCAACATGGTTTTTGTGTTTTGAGGCGGCCAAGAAAAGATTAAACTATCTGATCACATAGATTTATTATTGTTTGTAAATATATAATCATAAGAGAAAAAACACCACATAAAACAGAACAGAACACACTGAGAGAGCCAGTGTTACCAGTGTGTTAACGAGGACTGTTACCCCTAGATAGGAGAATGTTCGGTTGTATGTTTTTCAAACGAACATTCGATTTTAAACCTAACAGATTAACAAACTTTTTAAAATCAGATGTCATCAGCGGTTTTGTGAGGACATCTGCTAGCTGGTGTTTGGTATTAATATGTTCACTCTCAATAGATCCATCTTCAGCTTTTTCTTTTATAAAATTCAATTAAATATCCACATGCTTAAGCCTCTTTTGATCAGGATTTTTGAATGCCTTTATGGTACTTTGATTGCCTTCATAAATCCTGACCACTTCTACAATAATTCCTAAATCATGTAATAATTTTCTGATCCAACCAACTTCAACTGCTGCATCACAAAGATATACAGATTCTGCTTGTGCAGTACCAAGAGCGACAGTTTGCTGCTTTTTGGACCTCCAAATCACAGTATTTTGGTACACCTTAAATAAATAACCAGTCGTGGACTTTCGATCAACATCCCTTGCCCAATTGGCAACAGCGTAACCCACAAGTGGTAACGAATATTTATCCACAGTAAACTTTAATCTGTAATAATTGTTTCTTTAATGTATCTTAAAATTCTTTTAAGAGCAGTCCACAACTGTTCACATGGTTTTGACTGGAAACGACTCAAATAATACACCGATGTAGACAAATCCGGCTCCTTATAGTAGCAAACATTAAGGAGCCAATAAGTGACTTACATGTATATTCTAATGACTTATTTACAACAATATCTATTTTAAAATTAGCATCCATAGGAATGCCAGTAGGATTACACTGTTCCATACCATACTTTTTCAAGACAGACAGTAAATAATTCGACTGATCAATGTACAAATCATCACCTTCCTTACAAATTGATATTCCTAAATATCTCAATTTACTATCACCTAGATCTTTAATCCTAAAATTTAAAAACAGAGCTTCTTTTAACACAGATATCTTGCTTAAACTGTCACTTAAAATTAACAAATCGTCAACATAAACTAATGCATACATACTTCCCTTGAAGTATAAACAGTAATCATTCACAGATCTTTTGAAACCTAGGTCCGTCATAAAAACCATGAAACCGTTTGTTCCAATATTTTGGAGACTTTCTAAGACTGTAAAGGGACTTTTTAACTTAAGGAAAACCCATCTTTAATCTTAAGTCCCGAGGTGGTTTTAAATAAACGTCCTCCTCAATATCCCCGCAATGGAACGCTCCCTTTACATCTAATTGATTAAGAAAATATTTTCTCTGAACCGCTACCGAAAGCAAAATTCTTAATGTCTGAAGTCTTAAAACTGGGGAATAAACATCGTCAAAATTTTCTTTTTGCTGAAATCCCCTGGCCACAAACCTAGCTTTTTACATACCATCGTATCTCCTAGTAAACACCCACTTGCAGTCGATCAGTTTTTGATTCTGAGATTGAGGCACAACATTCCATGTATTGCTCTCATGTAAAACGTCAAACTCCTCCTGAACGCCTTCATCCAAGCATCCTTGTCTTCCAGAGAATCAATCTCCTCATAAGTTTTAGGCACATCACCAGTGTCCAACAGTCCAGTCTGTAATGCAAACATTACCTCATCGTCCTCGTCGTCGAGCTCGGTTACGTAGTCTTTCTGCCATACGGGCTTGTTGGTTTGCCTTCTCTTCTTACTTCATCTTTTAGTAAATCATTATCGGCCGGTTGAACGCCTATGGGGGACACCTCATCCTGAACATCCTCCGTGACAGGAACCTCTGGAAGTCTCACATTTGAATGAATTCCAATTCTCCCTGATTCCCAACACTCTCGTCAAAAACCACCGAACGCCCAATAACTACCTTCCCTGCATTTCCATCCCAAAGTCTATAACCCCTATTCGGAGCATAACCTACCATTATTAATTTTTCGCTCTTTTAGTCCGATTTCTTTCTCAATATGTTTGTACGCCATACCCCGAAAAACCCACAAATTATAGAGATTGGGTTTTCGACCTTCCCGAAGTTTAGCCGGTGTTTTCTCACATGATGTGATTGGACTCCTATTGGTAAGCTGCAAAATAAACAGCTTCACCCCAAAGTTCCTTTGATAACTTTGAATCTTGTTTTGGCTTTATCAACTAGGGTTCTATTCATCCTCTCGGCTACCCCATTACCTTCAGGATATACAGAACAGTACATAAAAATCGTATTCATTTCTCGTCACAAAACTCCCGTAATTCGCTATTTACATACTCCCCACCATCATCCGACTTTAATTTCAATAAAGGCCTGTTAAAGTTTCGGTCTTTTTTTTTAAAATAAAAAACTTATATTTTTTTTTTTGCCAACGTTTCGACAAATATATTGTCTTTATCAAGGCCTACAACGGTTATTTTTAGAAAGACAAAATCAAGAAACCAAAACAGAATGTAATACAAAATATAATATATAGATTAATTTATATTTTTTTATGGTTTATTTACATAACAATAGAGAAATGTCACTTTTTTCTGTGGTGGTGAGTTGTTCGCAACTATTTATTTTTCCTAAAATATACATAAGTTAAAGTTGTCATGTTTTGAAGATTTTTAACATTTCTTATTTTTATGCAAGTAAACCAAAAAAAAATTATAAATTATTCTATGTATTTCATTTTTTATTACATTCTGTTTTTTGTTTCTTGATTTTGTCTTTCTAAAAAGAACCCGTTGTATTTGTGATATATGTTGTAGGCCTTGATAAAGACAATTCATTTGTCGAAACGTTGGCAAAAATTTAAGATTTTTTATTTAAAAAAAAGAAGACCGAATCTCACTATCCTTATCCATCATTTAAGAACGGTCGAGGAGAATCTTCCTTAATTATAATAAGTTTTAAATTTCTGGACTACGAAGGAAAGGATTTTGAGTTTCGGTCTTTTTTTAACCAAAAATAAAAAAAACTTAAATTTTTGCCAACGTTTCGACAAATATATTGTCTTTTTCAAGGCCTACAGCATATAAATACAATAGGTTATTTTTTGAAAGTCAAAATCAAAAACAAAAAAAAAAAAAAAAACAGAACGTAATAATAATTAAAATTATGGATTAATTTATAAAACATTTTTTTTGGTTTACTTACATAAAAAATAAAAAATATAAAAACTAATAAAAAATATCCAAAGTCCTCAGACCATATAACATTATCCTAGCACATAAAACAACGAATACAATACACAAACTTTTCACTAGATTAAAAGACCCTACGCCGACTGAGTTACAATCAAATATTATTTACAAAATAAATTGCCGGCAATGTACAGCCACGTATATTGGACAAACGAAACAATATTTAAAGAACAGGTTATACCAACACGACTATGACTGTAGAAAAAACAAACCTAACTCTGATAACATAACAGCACTCACTAAACACCATACTGAAAAAAACACGATTTTGACTTTTCTAACACCATTATTTTGGCAACTGAACGTAATAGGAAAAAACTTAATTTTTTTAGAAATGCTTTATATAAAAAAAGAGAAAAATTCTATTAATTATAGGACAGATACCAACGGTCTCTCTTTAATTTATCATAACCTGATTTCTTAATCCCTGACCTTGTTTTTCCAAATAGACCCTTTCTCCTCTAGTCCCGTTATAAATATACCTGCCTGCCTTTCACTATGGTTTATTCTTTCACTTTTCTCTGTGTTGTTGAGGTGTTCTCAACTTTTTAGTTCTAAATTTTACATAAGTTTTCAAGTTGGATATGTTTTAAAGATTTTTTATTAGTTTTTATGTTTTTTATTTTTTATGTAAGTAAACCAAAAAAAATGTTTTATAAATTAATCCATAATTTTAATTATTATTACGTTCTGTTTTTTTTTTTTTGTTTTGTTTTTGATTTTGACTTTCAAAAATAACCTATTGTATTTATATGTTGTAGGCCTTGAAAAAGACAATATATTTGTCGAAACGTTGGCAAAAATTTAAGTTTTTTTTTATTTTTGGTTAAAAAAAGACCGAAACTCAAAATCCTTTCCTTCACACAAGTAACGGTCATGAAGAATCTTCCATTTCTGGACTACCTCTGATTTACCCCTTAGTAAATAAATAGTGACCATATGAGTGTAATCGTCTGTGAACGTAATAAAATAACTGTACCCATCCCATGACTTGGGACTTTTCGGACCCCAAACGTCCGTATGAACAAGCTCTAAGGGTTTAGCTGCCCTAACACCCTTTCTATTAAAAGGCTGCCTCGTCATCTTTCCTAGAACACGAGGCTCACAAAGTTCTTTATCAAATTTTTCAACTCATCCATGCCATCAACAAGATCTCTTTTAACCAATGTTCTGACACTTTCAAAACCTAAGTGACCTAACTTTCTATGCCATAACCTCAGACTGTCACCGCTTTGTTTACAATTGCCGACTTTATTAGTAAGGTTACTCTCAGACTTGTTTATTAAAAATTCTACCGCATACAATGAGCCTTTTTTAACACCTGACAACACCAATTCATCATTTAAAAAGGATTTTACAACGCCATTAGAAAATATAACTTTCATACCTGCGCTTTCCATTCTCGAAACTGACAACAAGTTTTTCCTGACTTCTGGCACATAATATACATTTTTAATTTCACAAAAGATATTATTACTTATTACATTAATATTTCCTATCCCATACGCATGTAACTCAATGCCCTGTTTAGCAGAACAAATCTTTTTCGGAACTTTTAACTCAACATAATTACTAAAAACACTTCTGTCACGATCAAATGGTCCGAACTACCTGAATCCACATAAAATGTTATTTTTGGGTTATTGACACTAACCTGGGAATTACTTTCACCTGCAAGGAACGATACCTGCTTGTTGTCTTGACCTTCATCAGCTGCGAAGTAATTTCTGCTCAAATTCGTCCTCAATTTTTGGCACCCATCCTTGGTATGACCTCTCATCCCGCAATTGTAACATTTTCCATTAAAGGATACACTTCGAAAAGGTTGGGTACTCACACTAGGCTTCCTGACATTTCCCGATCGACCGTTGTAAGACGCGAAAACATTACTACCGCACGACTCCGATATACTATCTTTCTTTAATATTCGCTCTTCTTCAGTGAGCAATGTATTCTTCACATATTCAAAGGTGACGGATTCTTATCTTTGTTGAACATTATGTCCATAGCTGACACTACACTGTCATAATCCGACGGCACAGCAACCAACAATTGGTTTATCATCTCTTTTTCTTCCAATTTCCCGCCGGCCGTTTTCACCTCAGAAGCCAATTTCTCAAATTCTTGTATAAAATCTTGTAGAGATTTATCCTTTCTAAAGTCCATTCCGCCATGCTTTCTGAGCGTTAACCAGAGACTTCATACCTTTCTTCTTGAACGTCGCCGACAAAGTCTCGACCATCTCCTTTGCCGTCTTCTTTCCCTTTACCATTGTTAAGATATTGTCTGACAATTCCTGAACGATTATATTTCTCGCCTTTACGTCGTCTTCCTTAAAAACCTTTAACTTGGCTTCATCATCCATGGGTGGGTCCTCTGACAATACAGATACGACGCCATTCTGTTCAAGAAACAACTTTATACGAAATGACCGGTTAGAAAAATTGACTCCATCGAACGGTTTTATGCCAAACTGCATATAATTAACATTTCCAGACACACAAGCCATCGTAAGTTACAATTCGCAACACCCGAAACGGATCGTGACACACAACGATAACCTTCCGACTCTCAACAATTTCCAAGAATCACCTCCTCAACTCCGACCAACGGCTGGGCCCATAACCCTGATAATAATAATAGTAATAACAATAATAATAACAATAATAATAGTAATGTCACGCCCCGCTCGGGGAAAAGGTAGGTGACAAGGTCAACAAACAAGCAGTATTATTAGACGTATTAGTTGTGGTGGTAGGTTCCGCAGAGCTGGCAAGCATCAGAGACATTTTCCGTGGTAGCCTGCTTCATTTTGTGGTTATCGACCGGTTTCGGGCGTTCGCCCATCTTCAGGATGCGTTCTTCAGACAGTGTGACAATAATACTGCACAGAAGCAAACTTAGTTTTTCCACTGACTGGTTTTTCATTACGAGTTTTTAAAACCGTTAAAACCAGTTAGTGTGAAACTAAGTTGCTCTGTGCGAGTCTGTGTTGTCACACTGTCTGAAAACGCATCCTGAAGATGGGCGAACGCCCGAAACCGGTCGATGACCACAAAATGAAGCAGGCTACCACGGAAAATGTCTCTGATTATTACACGTATATTTAGACGGGTAATGCCCCGCGAACAGATTATCAGTTTACAATAAAACGTACACAATTCTGGCCAACTTGGATAGACATGCAACAATAATCATATGTTTTTAACAGTAAATACAATATAGAAGTGATTTAATAACATATACAAAAAGAAAGGAGAAAAAGGCATTTACTAAGATATAATCTAGGGATGCAAATAAAACCCTACGATACTAGTTGGCGATTATCGAGAACAAAATAATAATATCGTTATCTATCAATATATGTAAAATTACGTTCAAAGAGAATACAATAGTTGGTCCTGAGAACTAATGCATGCAAAACTACTATATTTCGCTACAGTCACTAATTGGACCTAATACATATACATAAATATATCAAAATTCTATTTAATAGTAATTTCGAGAGAACTACAGTAAAGCTATTACTAGGTATATTAAGCTACAGGAAATGAATGGTTTTATTTATAATAGAACGTAATAGTCGGTAAGATGTACTAAATGTACAGCTACCGATGCCTAGAGATTCCAAGAAGGGAGATAAGCCTTATAACTACTGTGTGGCTCAGACAGATGTACACACTGGCGGCCGGCAGCCCCGCAGCGCCCTAATGGGAGATAAGTAAGTAGTCAGCAGAGATACTTACACACCGTGATCGACAGCCAAGTCCACGACATCTCCATCCAGCACTCAATCACACACTGACTCTCTCACTTCCATGCTTATCTCTCCGCTGGACACTCACCCCTACCAGCCGCCATCGAGGCCCCCCGCACAACAGTCCGCTCCCCGTCACAGTAATAATAATAATAATAATAGTTGAGGGGAAGATTAATTCAGAAAAGATTAAAGTTTTTTTTTTATTACGCCATTTGCATGGCTTTTTCAGCCATCAGGTATCTAGCAGTACAGTATATTGCGGAGTTCTTCTCCATGTCATTCCAATAAACTTTATCGCGGACAATATCCAGAGACTGGCAGGAGTTTAATGTCCAACATCCATCGACTCCTCTAGGCAGAGGGGACATATAGGGGAGTCAACAACTTCTATCTTATTCAGGTCGTGCCCAGTCAGAAGGCGGAAATTGGCTGTGGCTACTTTTCTTGGCGGCAACTGGGCAGGGGCTGTCTAATCAGTATTTCCCATCGTTTACCGCTCTCTTTTGCTTACGCGATGTATGTAAAGCTTCGTTGATTCTTTCTTTTATTTCACGATATGCACCTTCGTAGCTGATAGCTTCTGTAGGAAGGGGTAAAACACTGCCTTTTTTGGCCAAATTGTCGGCCTTTTCGTTTCCAGTGGTGGCACAGTGACTGGGGATCCCCTGGAGAACAATAGTCCAGCCTCCCTTAATACTCTCGTGAATTTTTTTGCGAGCCCGCAGAATACGCCCACTATCAGTACTGGAATGGGAACATAGTGCTTGAATTGGTGCCTTAGAGTCTACGAAAAACACAACTTTGCCAGGAAGGCGGGTGTTTAAGATTTCCTGTGCAGCCCAATCTATAGCCGCAATCCTACCATCAAAATTGCTACAATGGCCTCCCAGCGATCCGAGTGGTCCACTTCTCGAGGCTGTGCACACCATAGCCAACTCTCTTTAAGCCTGCATCCGTAACAGACGCCGAACCGTCAGTATATATATGTAGCCATTCATCTTGGGAGTAGCAGATACGGATAAAGTCAATGTACGTGTGTATGTGAACAAAATATCTTTAAAAAAAAATAGTAAGAAGCTCCGTCAGGAACTACCCTACCACCGCAACTTAATACGAAATTTTCTGGCAAAATCCATCAACCGGAATTTTGCGCCACTTTACTGAATGATTCTTTTTCAGTTTGGTCGCGATTTTTTTGTAAATAGATCCAACGATTTTCTCTAAACTTCATATACTGACTAAACAGATAATGCCAATCACCTTTTTATTTCAAATTTTTTTTCTTAAAAAAAAAAAAAAAAATGGCGGCCTGAGGTAGTCGTGACGTTACATTTCAAATGTTATTTTTGATCATTGCAATGTTATGACGCTGTCCTAAAGAGTAAACACGTTCACTTTCTACTTGCCATTTGCGATAGCTACTGTCACCCTTATCACCTCTAATATTTGCGATAGCTACTGTCACCCTTATCACCTCTAATATTTATCTTTCGGGAAATTGGATAAATATTTCCATGTTAAAATAAAATTCACCAACTTTATAATTATTATATCTACGACAGTAAGAGACTGTCATGTGTGAGCTTTTCACACCAAATTTTTTCTTTGTTTTATAGTTATAAATAATTGGGAAGAAGACTCCCTTGGGGTCCTTAAAAAAAATGACATGAAATGTAACTTTCCCCCCACCCCAGATCTTAATGGATAGTCTTTTGTCCATGGGTTCATCCATGTTCATTTGAGAGATTCAACTGCTACAGGGAGTATTTAACGTAAATTAAAATACATTCACAGTATTTATATCTTTTCATATTTAGTGGTCCACTGAATTGGGAAAATGGTATAAAAATGAAAATTGCAGAAATTATAAACTTGTTTTTATTCCTGTAAACAATGTCTATGTTTGGCCGTTGCTAATTAAACAAGCTATAAAATTAGTTGGCTGGGGACCAAAGAAGAAACTTTTTATTTAAAAAAAAAATTTATTCGACGTTTCGGACACCTTTAGTGTCCTTCCTCAGGAACTACAGTAGTATATGTTTGCCGGTTCCAGGACAGATTTTTGCTCCCTCACCTACCCCCCTCGCCTTCTACCTTCCAACCTTCCCTGTCCATGATCCACCACCCCCCTCACCGCCCTAGTTACCCCTCTCCCACCACATGATCCCTCTCCCCTCCCCCAACCTATTCCCAACTTTTCCCCCACCCCCTCCCCATCCCCTTTTCCTGTAAGCGAAGAAATATTAAAAATTAATTTTTTTTTTTGCTTAGGTCAGCAAAAGCGATCTCACAACCTTCGTCATCCAAGTCCATCACTTACACCACTCAGCTATAGTGGTAACTTGGCAATAGTAGTTTTCTTTAGATCCTTATACCTCACCCCCACATACTTCTCCCTCATCTCTCTCATATCCTTTCTCTCTCTCACTCTCTCTCACTCTATAGATATATATATATATATATATATATAAAATATATACACAGAGACTTAAAGAGAGGCTCTGCCCCACGTACCCCAGGCCAGGGTTCATTAACCTGTATTTTTCCATTCATACAAAAGTTCATTAAGCTCTATGTATGCACAATGTTTGCAATATAATTTCTAATTAGAAGTATTTTTCCATTCGTACAAAAGTCTTATTCTTTAAGATAAAAATCTATTTATCGATAAGTATATTGATAACACCTATCGAATCCAGTATATGATTATTATCGATTTTATGAGTCACTCACTTAATAAATTCTGTAAGTTTTTTTTTTTCGTTAGATCTGTACTTTGACGATGCAATTGAATGCCCTAAGATTTTTAGCACATTTTAAATTCTTATGAAATAAACACACAAAAAAAAATTATTCCATCAAATATATATTGATAACACATATTGAATCCAGTGTATTGATTATTATCGATTTTGTATGAGGCAGTCACTTCTGTAAGTTTTTTTTTTTGGGTAAAACATTTTTAAAAAGTTAGAAAGCGTATTTAAGATAAATCTATTTATCGATCAATTATATATCGATCGCTTCCCAGTATATATTGATTATTATTGATTTTTATGAGGGAATCATTTCTGTAAGTTTTCTGGTAAAACATTATTAAAACTAAAAAAAAAAAAAGTGTATAATAATATCTTAGAACAAATTAATTAGAGAAAGGAAAAATCTTAGTATTTAACCTGGAGAACTAGTAGTTTTTATACGATTAATAATATATATTTTTTACCATTCTCTCTTGCGCACCAATTGTATAGGTATTAATGGAAAAACAAAAAAAAACAATCTTGATTCAAAATAACTTATTATTTATTCACTTAATTTTTTACAAGATATGATTGATAATATAAAGCATGTTTCGATAGCGTATTTTTTTTTTTTTTGTAATAGACATTTTTGAAAAATACATTCGTATAACGTACAACTTTAGTTCTTTTTACCACACACTATCTAAAGTGATTATTTTCTCCCCCACTAATCTTTAAATAAACAATTTTTATTCATACATTTAATTTTACAAGATATGATTGACGACAATATAAAGCATGTTTCGATAAATTATTTTTGTAATAGACATTTTTGTAGAAATACATTCGTATAACATACATCACATAGTTCTACACCACCACCACATTGGCACCATATAAAATTTCTCCCACTAATCTATAATTAAACAATTTATTTATATATTTTAGTTATACAATATTATTATTATTATTGAAAATATAAAGCATGTTTTTTCGTTAGTTTGTTGCTGTTGTAATAGACATTAGTTTCAACACCATTTAAAAAAATTTATTGTTTTTCCTAATCATTAATCTATTTGACTGATACCATAATGCAAGTTCAATACCCTGAGCTTTTGCACATTTTAAATTTTTATTATTATGAAATAGACATTTGAACATATTCTTAAAGTTAACAATTTTTGGGCACCCAAAGTCTTCTAAATTAAGAATACAACTGTTGGGAAGATATTGTTTTATAAATTGTAATTTCTCTAATCCTTTAATTAGTACCTCATCATAATCGGACAATGTTGACTGCAGTATGTATGGTAAATGATAGTATGGAGTCAGTCCATCTTTCCATGCTAGCCCATGAAAATTATTGGTTAGCCATCGGTTTGTAGGGAGAGATTGACAACTTGAAACCCATGCAGGTGGTGCCAAAATCCAATGTGATGTAGATCCGGTTTCCACATCTACAATTGCCAATTCTTTCACAACGTATTTCCTCCAAGTTGGATCCTGAAGAGCTTGGAAATCCACTACTGCTGCTAATTTCTTCATATTACGTTCTAGAAAAAAAAAATAATAATAATAATAATAATAATTGAAACACAACAAATATTTACAGAAAATCTCTAAGAAAATTACTAAGTATTAAAGAACAATAAATCATTACACATACATTATACAAACTCTAAATCGAATTTTTGTCCGTTAATTCCCTTATAGATTAAGAACATTTTATTTTCCGTTTGTTATATTCATCATTATATCTGTTAATCAACTCCTCAGTCAAAATATTACTGTAGCGTTTTGGGAGAAAAACTTTTGTAGGATAATTATCATCTATATTAAAAAATTCAGTCGATGGTTGAATCAAATATGCTATCGTTGTCTGACCATATCTAGTGTTCATTTTTTCGAATTTACATACTTCATGTGGAACACCAATCATTAAGTCACACACTTTATTAATTGAACCACTATGCTTATTGCAGCCGTTTAGATAAACCTTTAGTAGATCCATTATAAAAATAACAAACAGTACCTAAAAATAAAAATTAAAATAATTAAAATAAAAAAAAAATAATTAATAATAATCTATTATAGAATTACAAGTATTTAAAAGTAACACTTACCTTAGTTATGGATAATGATGATGAATGATCAATGTACAGTAGATCTGAAAAAATAATAATAACAATAATGACAATAATCAAAGATAGTACTGGAAAATAACTATTTTCTTTTTATATATCTATCACATATAAAGAAGACAAAAGTAAAAAAAAAAAAATTATAAATTATTAATACTAATCTATTATACAAGTATTTAAAAGTAACACCTACCTTAGTTATTGATAATGATGGTGAATGATCAATGTACAGTAGAACTGAAATAATGACAATAATCAAAGATAGTACTGGAAATAACTATTTCGTTTTTATATATACTATCACACATATAGAATACAAAATAAAAATTAATTATAAATGAAATTATAAGTAAAGTAAATAACATAAGATCTAAAATACTCACCGAAGAAGAAGAAGAAAAAGCAGAATGCAGATTAATTGAAGAGTGATAGATCACTAATTAAGTAACGGCATTTTTATATTCATTGTGACGTATATATTAACCCCCACTTTTGTCATGCGTTCTCTCTCTCTCTCTTAAGTAAAAGAGAAGGTATACCCATCAGCTGCAAAATATTAATGCTGGATTCTATCTTAAAAATAAATAAAATAATTTTATTGTTGTTGTTAACCATTGGTTAAATAGTTGCTCTAAGAATTTCCAAAATTTCAACTATGATTTTAGGTGATGATTATGAAGTTATCAAAACAAAACAAAAACAAAAAAAAATGGATGGCTAACTGTTAAACAATTTGCAAAGGAATATGTTGAAAGAGATCCTAATCTTAATTTTAAACAATGCTTTTGGTCAAAAACCTAACCAGATTTGCGACCCCCGATAGATGTCTCGCATTAAAAGGAGCTGTACTTGATTTTTTTTTTTTTTTGGAAATAGTGGGAGTCTTGTCACTGTAGTGAATTGGTTTTGGTCTTTTTTGCATTCAGTTGTAAACGCGAACACCACCATGACAAATGAACTTGGATTGCAGCTTACTACAGCTTTTTCTCTCAACAACAACTCCACTAAAAGGCTAGTAACTGGACTTTCCCAAGAAGGTGTACCACTTGCAGCACTGAAGGTAGCGAAAAAGAAAGTCATCTATTTAAGTGAAGAAGATTGGTCAACGTTTCAGTCTAGCAGCAGGCAAATATGTGATAATTTCTTCAAAGAAAAGAGGAAAAACGAAGTAATCACTGATATAATTACTCTCCAATATTCAATTATCTCTTTTGAGAAATCTACACACAAAGTGATTGCATTCAAAGGGAAACCAACATGGTTAGAATCAATTCTTAATTTTCAACCTCCAAAGATTACTCTTATGAGAAATGAATACTTTAAACTGACAAGTTTGTATGAAGATGTATTAAAGCAGTTTAGTTATTTAAGAAAACTTTACAATCCAGTTGTATTGACATATTCTGAAGAAAAAAAAAATAAATCTATTTTTGATAACTATTTTGTTTTTGTTTTTCATTTTTTAACCTATCATCTTATTGGGGTAAAAGAAACAAAAAAAAAAAAATCCACTAAAGTTGATAAATTTTTCAATTAACACTTAACTGATGGTTTTTATAGATAAGAAACAAGGCTGCAGAGTTGCTTTCGTCTACCTAAATTTCAAGTAACCGTAATAAGGTGATAGAATAATTTAATTTTTGTTTATTTGTTTTTTGACGAGCTGGAGATTATACCATTACTTAACGAGTAATCATAAATTTGCTTGTATCAAGGAGAGTACAAGACAACTGTAACAATGATTAAAAATGTTATTTATTAACTCTATTAAGTGTCCAGATGCGTGGCTAAAACAAACTATTACATAATCTTTTGGGGAAAAATAGCATGGTAGCAATAGCTGGAGGTTCGAATTCTAATTTTTTATTTTTGGACAATTTAGACCAATCAATACATACATTCAATAGTTATACATATACGTTTACTTATTTATTACAACAATTTTTTTTTTTTTTATTCCGTTCAAAGTCATCGCAGAATTAATATCAGTAATTTTCCATGGAATCAAGTAACATAATGGGAATGTTGCAAGCATTAAATATGTTTTTTCTGAGAGATCATGTATGTTCTTTGTTTCTCACAAAGGTTTGTTGTTTTTTATAGAAATATCATGTTATGCTGATTGGTAATTTAACATACCACAGTAGTCTGTCATATCTGGTTTATATGAGCAACGTAATAGAAAAAAATATTTCTATTTATTTAAATGTTAAAAAAAAAATTATTGTGTTAATTGCGGTAGATGTATTGCCTTGGGGATTTGGTTAGGTAAAAATATAAATACTTAGGGCAAAATCACTATACACAGCAAAAAAAAAAAAATATGATCGAAGTAAAAATCAATTTGTGAAATAACCAAGAAAACACAGTTAAGATAATACATTACGCACTTTCTTCTTTTACTTTCAACTGAATACGAATTAATCATATAAGACAATCGCTATTAAAGAAGTACATAGCATATTAGGTACTAAAACTATCGTATTGTGGCTTGCAATAACAATTTTGCTAGTAATTTCCAATATACTTTTCATAAATAAATAGATGACTTACCTGTCTCTAACTTACATCGACCTGTCTGAACAAGTAATAACTTGCTCTAGTGTCTTACAATGTTCTATTTTTTCTATATTACAACTGGTACTTAAAGAGTGGCTCTGCCCCACTGGCTAGAGTACCCCAGGCTTACGCATTAGCATAAGAATGGGAGGAAATTTGTATTCTACTAAATGACGTCATGCCATTGAATTGGAGGGTGGGTGTTACGGATAAGAAATTTTATGTGATTGAGGGACTACATTAATCACTTGGTGTATTCCCTTCAGACTAACAAGGTAAATATATTTCTCATTTCATCCATTTTATTTTATTTTATTATTATTTTTTTTTTTTATTTCTTGTAATGGCTATTAGTTACTGTAAAATGTTAATTCTATTTCAGGAACTTTATGGAAGTCAGTTGTATATGAACATACAAACTATTGCAATTTAGTGGGTAATTCATTTTCATAAAAAATGGAAGAATGGGCTCGCATTATATCACACCCTCTCTATCAACAATTTCTAGAAGATTTCTCGAGATGCACCTTAGAAAAACCGGGAGCAATTCAGTATATGAATTTATACAATGATATAAAAGAATTGGAAAAGTTATCTAAAGAATATGTTGTTAAAAGCAAGTATAAAGATTTCCATTATGTAAATTGTGTTTGGTCAAACCCAGATTGTAAAGAAGGACCTGATACGTGTAGATGTTGCAATATTTCTGGTTTGTATTATTCTATTATTAACAAATTATGTGAAATTTACAATGGTAATTTTATTGAAATGATGAATAAACTAACAATAAATAATTGAATATGTTATTAGAAAGATTGCAGATTATATTTGTAGATCAATTTGTTTAAGACATTTAGAAACAAAATTAATTGTTATAAATACATAGAACTTATTTGTGTGATGAAAAAAAATAAAATAAATAAATAAATTTTTCTTATTTTTGAAAGAATAAAAACAAAGTGTCTATTAATTATGATAACCCTTCACATAGTTGTAATTTGCTCTAACATCATATATATTTAAAAAAAAAAAAAAAGAAGTTTATTAATTTTTTTTTATTATCCTTATATTGTTGAAATTTTGCTCCATCAGCAAACATACACACCTACATACATATATTATATGAAGTTGGTAGTTGCACATTTGGGTAAAGTACTGGAGAAATTATTAATTAATCGAATTATGTATCACCTAAATAGAAATGACTTCCTCGGTGAATGAGATTAGCCGAAACATGAGCCCATGTTCGAAATGGTATTGACACATTTACTCCTTTCTCCAAATAAGTGATTAGATGAACCTTTTCCACATCCGATACAAATATTTTTATATATTTATAATTTTTAATTTTTTCCACCAACGGCTTTAGCCATGGTTGTTGTCTTTAGAATTAGTTTTCATAATCTTATTTTCTTTAGAAGTGCTTTCTTTACTTTGTACGTATTTTATATTATTTTATTTTTGCCAGATTGTACTTTTTGTTTGCAATATTCTTTTCTATTATGTTACTTATATAAACTTGATATGACAGAATAATGTAGCATGGGAAATTAACGATCAGCATAACTGTAAGAGAGAACATGATATTTCTATAAATTCAGCAAGCCATTATTTTAATGATTCATTTTAAAAACTGCAAGCCTTTGTGAGAAAGAAAAAATGTACATATGCTATTACCACGATGTTACATGATTCCTATGGAATATTACTAACATTGATTTTGCTAAATAACTATTTATTAAATAGGAATAAATTGCAATACAAAAATTGTTATAAATAAGATCACGTATATAAATTTAGATTTCATAAAAAAGATTATATGTGTAGATGAAATAATTTGATTGTAAGATATTACAAAATTCATAGAATTTTTAGTTCTCATTAGATCCAGGTCAGATGAGTATGCGGTTACTGCTTTGACTAATGTAGAAGAAGACGATGAGGTGATTAAAGTGACAATTACAAAAAATGCATGGAAAATACCTTATGTATCTGTGACAACAACCATGGCTAAAGCCGTTGGTGGAAAAAATTAAAAATTATAAATATATAAAAATATTTGTATCGGATGTGGAAAAGGTTCATCTAATCACTTATTTGGAGAAAGGAGTAAATGTGTCAATACCATTTCGAACATGGGCTCATGTTTCGGCTAATCTCATTCACCGAGGAAGTCATTTCTATTTAGGTGATACATAATTCGATTAATTAATAATTTCTCCAGTACTTTACCCAAATGTGCAACTACCAACTTCATATAATATATGTATGTAGGTGTGTATGTTTGCTGATGGAGCAAAATTTCAACAATATAAGGATAATAAAAAAAAATTAATAAACTTCTTTTTTTTTTTTTAAATATATATGATGTTAGAGCAAATTACAACTATGTGAAGGGTTATCATAATTAATAGACACTTTGTTTTTATTCTTTCAAAAATAAGAAAAATTTATTTATTTATTTATTTTTTTTCATCACACAAATAAGTTCTATGTATTTATAACAATTAATTTTGTTTCTAAATGTCTTAAACAAATTGATCTACAAATATAATCTGCAATCTTTCTAATAACATATTCAATTATTTATTGTTAGTTTATTCATCATTTCAATAAAATTACCATTGTAAATTTCACATAATTTGTTAATAATAGAATAATACAAACCAGAAATATTGCAACATCTACACGTATCAGGTCCTTCTTTACAATCTGGGTTTGACCAAACACAATTTACATAATGGAAATCTTTATACTTGCTTTTAACAACATATTCTTTAGATAACTTTTCCAATTCTTTTATATCATTGTATAAATTCATATACTGAATTGCTCCCGGTTTTTCTAAGGTGCATCTCGAGAAATCTTCTAGAAATTGTTGATAGAGAGGGTGTGATATAATGCGAGCCCATTCTTCCATTTTTTATGAAAATGAATTACCCACTAAATTGCAATAGTTTGTATGTTCATATACAACTGACTTCCATAAAGTTCCTGAAATAGAATTAACATTTTACAGTAACTAATAGCCATTACAAGAAAAAAAAAAATAATAATAATAAAATAAAATAAAATGGATGAAATGAGAAATATATTTACCTTGTTAGTCTGAAGGGAATACACCAAGTGATTAATGTAGTCCCTCAATCACATAAAATTTCTTATCCGTAACACCCACCCTCCAATTCAATGGCATGACGTCATTTAGTAGAATACAAATTTCCTCCCATTCTTATGCTAATGCGTAAGCCTGGGGTACTCTAGCCAGTGGGGCAGAGCCACTCTTTAAGTACCAGTTGTAATATAGAAAAAATAGAACATTGTAAGACACTAGAGCAAGTTATTACTTGTTCAGACAGGTCGATGTAAGTTAGAGACAGGTAAGTCATCTATTTATTTATGAAAAGTATATTGGAAATTACTAGCAAAATTGTTATTGCAAGCCACAATACGATAGCTTAAGTATGTTTTAGTACCTAATATGCTATGTACTTCTTTAATAGCGATTGTCTTATATGATTAATTCGTATTCAGTTGAAAGTAAAAGAAGAAAGTGCCTAATGTATTATCTTAACTGTGTTTTCTTGGTTATTTCACAAATTGATTTTTACTTCGATCATTTTTTTTTTTTTTGCTGTGTATAGTGATTTTACCCTAAGTATTTATATTTTTACCTAACCAAATCCCCAAGGCAATACATCTATCGCAATTAACACAATAATTTTTTTTTTAACATTTAAATAAATAGAAATATTTTTTTCTATTACGTTGCTCATATAAACCAGATATGACAGACTACTGTGGTATGTTAAATTACCAATCAGCATAACATGATATTTCTATAAAAAACAACAAACCTTTGTGAGAAACAAAGAACATACATGATCTCTCAGAAAAAACATATTTAATGCTTGCAACATTCCCATTATGTTACTTGATTCCATGGAAAATTACTGATATTAATTCTGCGATGAATTTGAACGGAATAAAAAAAAAAAAAAATTGTTGTAATAAATAAGTAAACGTATATGTATAACTATTGAATGTATGTATTGATTGGTCTAAATTGTCCAAAAATAAAAAAATTAGAATTCGAACCGCCAGCTATTGCTACCATGCTATTTTTCCCCAAAAGATTATGTAATAGTTTGTTTTAGCCACGCATCTGGACACTTAATAGAGTTAATAAATAACATTTTTAATCATTGTTACAGTCGTCTTGTACTCTCCTTGATACAAGCAAATTTATGATTACTCGTTAAGTAATGGTATAATCTCCAGCTCGTCAAAAAACAAATAAACAAAAATTAAATTATTCTATCACCTTATTACGGTTACTTGAAATTTAGGTAGACGAAAGCAACTCTGCAGCCTTGTTTCTTATCTATAAAAACCATCAGTTAAGTGTTAATTGAAAAATTTATCAACTTTAGTGGATTTTATATATTTTTTTTTTTTTTTTTTGTTTCTTTTACCCCAATAAGATGATAGGTTAAAAAATGAAAAACAAAAACAAAATAGTTATCAAAAATAGATTTATTTTTTTTTTCTTCAGAATATGTCAATACAACTGGATTGTAAAGTTTTCTTAAATAACTAAACTGCTTTAATACATCTTCATACAAACTTGTCAGTTTAAAGTATTCATTTCTCATAAGAGTAATCTTTGGAGGTTGAAAATTAAGAATTGATTCTAACCATGTTGGTTTCCCTTTGAATGCAATCACTTTGTGTGTAGATTTCTCAAAAGAGATAATTGAATATTGGAGAGTAAGTATATCAGTGATTACTTCGTTTTTCCTCTTTTCTTTGAAGAAATTATCACATATTTGCCTGCTGCTAGACTGAAACGTTGACCAATCTTCTTCACTTAAATAGATGACTTTCTTTTTCGCTACCTTCAGTGCTGCAAGTGGTACACCTTCTTGGGAAAGTCCAGTTACTAGCCTTTTAGTGGAGTTGTTGTTGAGAGAAAAAGCTGTAGTAAGCTGCAATCCAAATTCATTTGTCATGGTGGTGTTCGCGTTTACAACTGAATGCAAAAAAGACCAAAACCAATTCACTACAGTGACAAGACTCCCACTATTTCCAAAAAAAAAAAAAAAAATCAAGTACAGCTCCTTTTAATGCGAGACATCTATCGGGGGTCGCAAATCTGGTTAGGTTTTTGACCAAAAGCATTGTTTAAAATTAAGATTAGGATCTCTTTCAACATATTCCTTTGCAAATTGTTTAACAGTTAGCCATCCATTTTTTTTTGTTTTTGTTTTGTTTTGATAACTTCATAATCATCACCTAAAATCATAGTTGAAATTTTTTTGGAAATTCTTAGAGCAACTATTTAACCAATGGTTAACAACAACAATAAAATTATTTTATTTATTTTTAAGATAGAATCCAGCATTAATATTTTGCAGCTGATGGGTATACCTTCTCTTTTACTTAAGAGAGAGAGAGAACGCATGACAAAAGTGGGGGTTAATATATACGTCACAATGAATATAAAAATGCCGTTACTTAATTACTGATCTATCACTCTTCAATTAATCTGCATTCTGCTTTTTCTTCTTCTTCTTCGGTGAGTATTTTAGATCTTATGTTATTTACTTTACTTATAATTTCATTTATAATTAATTTTTATTTTGTATTCTATATTTGTGATAGTATATATAAAAACGAAATAGTTATTTCCAGTACTATCTTTGATTATTGTCATTATTTCAGTTCTACTGTACATTGATCATTCACCATCATTATCAATAACTAAGGTAGGTGTTACTTTTAAATACTTGTATAATAGATTAGTATTAATAATTTATAATTTTTTTTTTTTTACTTTTGTCTTCTTTATATGTGATAGATATATAAAAAGAAAATTGTTATTTTCCAGTACTATCTTTGATTATTGTCATTATTGTTATTATTATTTTTTCAGATCTACTGTACATTGATCATTCATCATCATTATCCATAACTAAGGTAAGTGTTACTTTTAAATACTTGTAATTCTATAATAGATTGTTATTAATTTTTTTTTTTTTATTTTAATTATTTTAATTTTTATTTTTAGGTACTGTTTGTTATTTTTATAATGGATCTACTAAAGGTTTATCTAAACGGCTGCAATAAGCATAGTGGTTCAATTAATAAAGTGTGTGACTTAATGATTGGTGTTCCACATGAAGTATGTAAATTCGAAAAAAATGAACACTCGATATGGTCAGACAACGATAGCATATTTGATTCAACCATCGACTGAATTTTTTAATATAGATGATAATTATCCTACAAAAGTGTTTCTCCCAAAACGCTACAGTAATATTTTGACTGAGGAGTTGATTAACAGATATAATGATGAATATAACACAACGGAAAATAAAATGTTCTTAATCTATAAGGGAATTAACGGACAAAAATTCGATTTAGAGTTTTTATAATGTATGTGTAATGATTTATTGTTCTTTAATACTTAGTAATTTTCTTAGAGATTTTCTGTAAATATTTGTTGTGTTTCAATTATTATTATTATTATTATTATTATTTTTTTTCTAGAACGTAATATGAAGAAATTAGCAGCAGTAGTGGATTTCCAAGCTCTTCAGGATCCAACTTGGAGGAAATACGTTGTGAAAGAATTGGCAATTGTAGATGTGGAAACCGGATCTACATCACATTGGATTTTGGCACCACCTGCATGGGTTTCAAGTTGTCAATCTCTCCCTGCAAACCGATGGCTAACCAATAATTTTCATGGGCTAGCATGGAAAGATGGACGGACTCCATACTATCATTTACCATACATACTGCAGTCAACATTGTCCGATTATGATGAGGTACTAATTAAAGGATTAGAGAAATTACAATTTATAAAACAATATCTTCCCAACAGTTGTATTCTTAATTTAGAAGACTTTGGGTGCCCAAAAATTGTTAACTTTAAGAATATGTTCAAATGTCTATTTCATAATAATAAAAATTTAAAATGTGCAAAAGCTCAGGGTATTGAACTTGCATTATGGTATCAGTCAAATAGATTAATAATTAGGAAAAACAATAAATTTTTTTAAATGGTGTTGAAACTAATGTCTATTACAACAGCAACAAACTAACGAAAAAACATGCTTTATATTTTCAATAATAATAATAATATTGTATAACTAAAATATATAAATAAATTGTTTTAATTATAGATTAGTGGGAGAGAAATTTTATATGGTGCCAATGTGGTGGTGGTGTAGAACTATGTGATGTATGTTATACGAATGTATTTCTACAAAAATGTCTATTACAAAAATAATTTATCGAAACATGCTTTATATTGTCGTCAATCATATCTTGTAAAATTAAATGTATGAATAAAAATTGTTTATTTAAAGATTAGTGGGGGAGAAAATAATCATTTTAGATAGTGTGTGGTAAAAAGAACTAAAGTTGTATGTTATACGAATGTATTTTTCAAAAATGTCTATTACAAAAAAAAAAATAAGCTATCGAAACATGCTTTATATTATCAATCATATCTTGTAAAAAATTAAGTGAATAAATAATAAGTTATTTTGAATCAAGATTGTTTTTTTTTTGTTTTTCCATTAATACCTATACAATTGGTGCGCAAGAGAGAATGGTAAAAAATATATATTATTAATCGTATAAAAACTACTAGTTCTCCAGGTTAAATACTAAGATTTTTCCTTTCTCTAATTAATTTGTTCTAAGATATTATTATACACTTTTTTTTTTTTTTAGTTTTAATAATGTTTTACCAGAAAACTTACAGAAATGATTCCCTCATAAAAATCAATAATAATCAACATATACTGGGAAGCGATCGATATATAATTGATCGATAAATAGATTTATCTTAAATACGCTTTCTAACTTTTTAAAAATGTTTTACCCAAAAAAAAAACTTACAGAAGTGACTGCCTCATACAAAATCGATAATAATCAATACACTGGATTCAATATGTGTTATCAATATATATTTGATGGAATAATTTTTTTTGTGTGTTTATTTCATAAGAATTTAAAATGTGCTAAAAATCTTAGGGCATTCAATTGCATCGTCAAAGTACAGATCTAACGAAAAAAAAAAACTTACAGAATTTATTAAGTGAGTGACTCATAAAATCGATAATAATCATATACTGGATTCGATAGGTGTTATCAATATACTTATCGATAAATAGATTTTTATCTTAAAGAATAAGACTTTTGTACGAATGGAAAAATACTTCTAATTAGAAATTATATTGCAAACATTGTGCATACATAGAGCTTAATGAACTTTTGTATGAATGGAAAAATACAGGTTAATGAACCCTGGCCTGGGGTACGTGGGGCAGAGCCTCTCTTTAAGTCTCTGTGTATATATTTTATATATCTATAGAGAGAGAGAGTGAGAGAGAGAGAAAGGATATGAGAGAGATGAGGGAGAAGTATGTGGGGGTGAGGTATAAGGATCTAAGAACTAACTATTGCCAGTTACCACTATAGCTGAGTCGGTGTAAGTGATGGACTTGGATGACGAATGTTGTGAGATCCTTTTTCTGACCTTACAGCAAAAAAAAAATTATTTTTATTAGTTCTCGCACAGAAAAGGGAGGGGGAGGGGGTGGGGAAAAGTTGGAATAGGTTGGGGGAGGGGAGGGGGTCTTTGTGGGGGGGGGTAACTAGGGCGGTGAGGGGGGTGGTGGATCATGGACAGGGAAGGTTGGCAGGTAGAAGGCGAGGGGGGTAGGTGAGGGAGCAAAAATCTGTCCTGGAACCGGCAAACATATACTACTAACTACAAAACAAAAATATGGATATCAAGAAAATTGTATGATAAAATTAAAACATATAACAATTTTACAATATTAGAAAGATATGATACCTATTAAGGAAGAATGGAAAATGAAAATCATATCATTCCCAATCTCAAATCTGGCCTCTAACAAACTCAGCAAACTGTTTTCTTAACTCAAAGACCATTGAAACTTATGACAAAACGAACTCTGTTTACAGCATACTTTGCACTGCACCAAACTGTAACTCATGTTACATTGGTGAATCAAAACAACACCTACGAAAGAGACGTAGACAACATGAACTAGACATAGCTAACAAAAAAATTGACACTACAGCCCTCAAAAATCATGCACTCACCCTTGCCCACTCCTTGGATTTCCGAAATGCTTCTGTCCTAACTACCCATTCCAACCAACTGAAGCGACTTCTTTCTGAATCCATCCACATTAACCTCAGCCCTAACTCTATCAACTACAAAAAAGACAAGGACGTCATTACCTTTTCTTACAACATTTTCCGTTTCCTCAAAAAAGGCCCCCCTCACTAAATTACACATACCAACTTTTACACTTTCCACTCATTTTCTAGTATATTTATATTCATTTATTTCTCTTATATTATTAATTGAGTTGTTTTTCATTTCCCAACTTGGAAAAATTTCCCCTCTCTAATTTCTTGCCAAGCATACCTTACTCTACAACCAAACAATAACCTCCTCAAACATTTAACTCTCCATTCTTCCTTAATAGGTATCATATCTTTCTAATGTTGTTTAATTGTTATATGTTTTAATTTTATCATACAATTTTCTTGATATCCATATTTTTGTTTTATAGTTCCTGAGGAAGGACACCAAAGGTGTCCGAAAAGTCGAATAAACTTTTTAAAAAAATAAAAAGTTTTTTCTTTGGCCCCAGCCAACTAGTTTCATAGCTTGTTTTTATTCCGTTTAGGTACCACCATGGGATCCGACAGTCTGTTATCTGTCAAAAATCCTCAACCGAAAAAACTATTACCTGAATGTATTTTCCATTACAATGCGATTTTGTCGAAAGTAACTTCAACGATTTGGTTTTAACAAACTGTCAACAACACAAGAACTAACTACTTATTTGAAACATTTCTCTAGAAGAATTCATTTAAGGCGGCCAATGCTGGGGTTATGGTTTTTTTGTAATGTGCTATATTAGTTTATTATATAATTCTGTTAATTAAATAATATTGATTAGAATTCAATATGTTGACACAATTCATGTTTGAAGAGAATCGGTTGAAGGGAAGTGCGTTTAGAAATTTCATTTAAAGATGTTTCGGGTGAGGGAAGGTCAACTACTCCTTTTTAAAAAAAAGTCATTTTATTAAATTTAGATTCTCCTATTGGTGTAACATAGAGACAACTGAACATATAACCAGAGAATCAGAAGTTTGAAGAACATTTGTCAAGTATAACAGTGTAACCTGCACTAAGAGAAGGTCGTGTGAGTGTTTCACACCAGTTTTTTTATTTAAGTTAAAATAATGATTTACAATCTCATGTTGTTCATATATGGAAGTAAATTTTTTTTCGTTTTTTTTTCCCCTTGTAACCATTTCACATCTACAATAGTGTATCCTGTGTGCACTCAACTCTAGGCTGATGGACGTAAGTCCGAGCTACTGTGTTTGGGAGATTTTGTTGTTTAATACGAATATACTTTTGAATATGTATTAATACGCATGATTATTATTATTATTGTGAATGATATAAACTGTGCAGAGGAAAACGTGTGACTATTGTTTCACACCAGATTTATTAATAACCTTTTTTTGATGCTTTCTCCTAACTATACCACTTTCTCCTGAACTTTTTAGGGGTTCCATAAATGAATATAATTTTGCCCAGGTTTTTCTAAATTCTCAACCAGTTAAATAGTTATTAATAACTGTATTTTTGATGCAATTATTCGTAAATATATTAACCCAATTGGTATAAATTGAGGCTGTAAATAAAACAGTTTCTTCTCCCTCCCCCCTCTTGTTCATTGAATGGCCATAATAAATTTTCAAATGTATACAAAAGTTTTCAATTTAAAGGCTACCATAACTTACCTAATACCAGAGTGGTAGAATGTAACGAACATAACGCCATCCATATATATAAATGGAGTTCGGCGGAGCCGAAGGAAAGTTACCATGGTGATATATTCGTTTAGATATTAGGTCGCAAACTTTTCTTTTTTTGGCATCCAGTTTTCCTTTCCTTTTTTTTGGGGGAACACTTTTCTACTCCTTATAGATCGTTCAACATTCAGACAAATTTTCTGTTTATTTAGAATATTTTTTTTTCACATCTTCTTTCTAATAGATTTTCTACGTGGTTTTACCTATGTTTTTTAAAGCTTGAGAAATTTGATAAATTAAATTTTCAAAATTTCAGTGACTTGTGTATTAGAGAACTAGGCCCTTTTGGAAATAACTAGCATAGAAAAAAATCTCTGTTGTAGCAGATAGTTTTCTTCAAATTTATCTAAATAAACATCTGGAATTTTTTGTTTTTATACTAAATATGTAATTTGCCTTTGTCTGGGTTAGTAATTTTTATTGAAAATCCATTTTAGAGCCGGCAAACATTAGGCTCTTTTCAAGATAGTGTTGTTGCTGGTTCTGCAGAGCTGGAAAACCTCAGAGATTTTGTTTTCCGTGCTGTCTGTTTCATTTAGCCAGGTCAGTGTCACACACTGTATCACCACATCCTGGATGAACACGCATAAACCGGTCGATAACCATTAAATGAAGCTGGATCCTACGGAAAATCTCTTTTGTCATTCAGACAACATTTAACTTTTAGACCAGCAATAGCGAAAAATCTCGCAGTGATTCATTGTAAAATAGTGAACGGGAAGCAGGAGGGCTAACTTCCTCCTTCCAATTGAATACCTTGAAAACAGGCGGGGTTTAAGCTCTTCACCCTCATCCGGTCACCTTGTACTTCCTCTCAGAACTTTGTTGCCCAATTTTGTTCAGGAAATACATAATTTTCTTTTTGTGTCCTTTTTTCGCTCTTTTCTATGCACAAAATATACTTTCGGGACCGCCACACTACTACAGTTATTGTATGCATGTCGCTCATGGGTTCTGCACCCTATAACAATTACCCTAACATGATTTCTCTGGAAGGAGTCCTGGAGAGGGCTTGGACGCTACCTTTCACCTTCTGGAAAGCAAGCGGGAATAAGTTAATCAGAACTTGGAAAAAAGAGGCGGCTTTTCTGAACAGCTACCGTCCAGTCTTTAGCAAGTTTAGTTTGTGAATGTTGAAGGCAGAGAAAAAATCATTTCAGGTTTTTGTCTGTTTGTTTGTCAGTTTATTAACATATTTTTTAAAAAAGTAATCAAAGGAATTTTTTTGCTGACTTTTTCATTAAAATAAGAGATTGAAAGCGACAGTAGGAAACAAAAAGAGAGAACGATGGAAAGTCTTTGTACAATAACTGTTTTCTTTTTTTTAAAAAAAAAGAAGGTGGAACTAATTTATGTTATGTACAAATATAAATTAAAGTTCTTACAAGTAATTTTCATAATTTATATGGAGAAAATGAAGTTTCCCATTGGTTGAGAGTGGAAAATTATACTTAATTTCGCGCACTATGAATTCTTATTCATTTTCCCCTTCCCTGAGCACTAACCAAACGGAGAAAAATCTCAGCTCCCCTCTCCCCTAAGCCTATCACTTCCCACCGTCTACAGTTATTCATTTATCTTATCTTTCTTCCTCTTAACGGTTCTGGCTTCTTCTATGAAATATAATATATTTCTGTACAATGTATAAGTAAATGTATAATAACTTAGCAGTTTTTCTTTGAAATGAAAAAAAAAACTAGTGGTATTAGTCAAGTTAAATGATTGAATTATGAGCATTAATTTTTCTTTTATACTGAAGTTTGTTTATTAGCTTTTTTTTTTTTTTAATAAAAATCCTTATTTTCCTGTCAAGAAAACTCACCTTCCAGCTCACTGCACTTGATTTCATTAAAATTCTTCGCTAAATTGTTAACTTCTTTCTTATAGTTATTTCTATGTTAATTGGTACATAACTCACTCACTCTCTCTTACTGGGGAAAATACATGAAGGAAGTATTCTTGGTCCTATTCTTTTTATCTACTGCTAGGCAAAATTAGTTTACAGAAAATTAAGTTGCTGTTGTTTCACAAAATTATATACACTTTAGACCTTCTGACACACACTCACATTACAACTTTCATAAAGTGCAGATGCTTCGCCATCTTTTATTTTGGTCTGGTTAATCGTCCCGGCATTTTGTAACAATGATTAAGTGATTTCGTATGTAGAAAATAAAAGTAAATATTAAAAAAATGTCAGAATGTCTAAATTGCCTAAATATCACACACATTTAGGACGTAACACTTGCCAGTTTATCTAAATTTCTAGATTTGCGCCGACACAGAACCTAGGACTCACTGTTGACAAACCAGTAACATGGAGCCGACAAAGGACAACGCTTCAAATGACATGAACTAATACAACAATATTACTTACTTCCCGTTGTCAAGAAAGAAGAGATTAGTTCAATGGCAGCGCGCAGGCCTCCCATAGGAAGTCCCGAGTTCGAGTCCAGCCCTTAGATTTTCCCTTCCTTGGAACCTCTGCAATTCACTGTCCAGTGATGGGCAGTGCATTGAGAAGGTCCCGGTGTGCACAATACATCATTCAGGTCGCAGTTCAATATTCTGTTAAGAAATCTTATCTACATCTTGAAAGACGATCAGAGTTACACTGAAAAACACAAACTATAGCATTCTAATAACTGTTGCCTGGAATATTTTACCAATGCTTCTCACTTTATTCTTCAAAGAATCTACTGCTAGGCAACATTAGTTTACAGAAAATTAAGTTGCTGTTGTTTCACAAAATTATACGTCGGTGATTCTATCAGTGTTCCCTGGTTCCTGGAAGGAGGATTCGTTTGTAGTTGTACAGTAGAATCACAGACAAATCCTATAAATTTTATCAAAAAGGAAATCGACTAATTTACTTTAAAATATGATTCGTTATTATTTTATTTTTACTTTCCTCTTACTCCTAGTTAGAGGAAATGTTACGATCGTGTTAAATTTTTGAAATTGGGGTTTCACTACCAAATTGGGGCAAATAAATGTTCTACGTCCCCTGAGTACGAAATATTTTTAGCGATAATAATAATAATAATAATAATATAATAAAACTTGAAAGAACTCTCTTTAATCAAAATATTTGAACCAATGGTAGTTTTTATAAACTCAGAACTTTCATTGTTCTGTACTAGATGGCAGGCTGGTCGCCATTCCTTGCGTGGCATGATGCTAGGGTAGTTACTGAATTTACCACTAGTTGGTGTTCATTCCTAAATAACATGTAGACTTCGTCATAATTTATTTGGTAAACTATCTCTATTCTTTTCTTCACATTCATTCTAATATTACTACTTTCGCTTATTATATAAGCCTATCATTCGCATAATAATTGCACCTAAATAAATTTATCACATTTTTAATATTCATCCAGATAAAAATTATATCTTTCAAGGAAAGCGTTGGAAAGCCGACGTTTCCCATTTAACAAAATCGGTTAACCAGAATTGAGAAATTAATCGAAAACAAGTAAAAATAAATTTTCTGTTCTCTTGGAAAATCTTAAAACATAGATTTAAGCCTATCATTTTTATTATGTGATTTTTATATGTGTTAGAAGTAACATAATGTAATGTGCAATTCTAACTAGCGTATTACGGATTTTTTGTTTCAATTGTAATTAACTGCACCAGTAAAAGTCGTGCTCAGGTGCCATAGATTACAACCATAGCAATTACATTGTTCCGTGACAGAGCTTAACTAACTAATGACGCCTAATTCTTATTTACTTTCTCTTAGTCCTGGTAAGCGGAAGTAGTGCGATCTTGTGCGGAAAGATATCCTGATATATATATACATAGAGAGAGAGACAGAGAGAGCGATGGTCTATATATAAGCGTAAAGTCGTAAGAAGCTAGTATCACCAACATCAGGCACGAATGTTCCCACCAACCGAAAGTGCTTCTTTACTGAATGTTATTTTCATTCAGATTTTTCCAATTTTTTGAAAATTACTCCAACAATTTTCTTTAAACTTGGTTTACTATCTACACACATAAATAAATATCACTTTTATTTAAACATTTTCCTGGGAAAATTGATTTTTTGGTACATCAGGAATATTGCTACAATTCCGGATTTGAAGAAAATCGGTCAACCGGAAGTGCGAATTTACAGAATATAGAATACAATAGCACATACAGAAGCGTATCACTTTTATTTGTAATATCTTTCCCAAAAAATAAATCGATTTAAGGGAATGCTGCGGAATTTCTGGCGTTAAACTTTTATGTGCAATGCTGTTGGAGCACTCTTATAGACTAGATTGTTCTAATGTTCTACCTGCACGGTAGATACCCCCCCCCCACACTACCAGTAAATTAATTGCTAGGACTAATGAGTAAAATTTGAATTGTAAAGAAAATAAGTCATTTTTTATATAATTGCACTGTCAGCAGTAATTTACCAGATTCTTTTACCTCCTACCAGATTATTTTTACTATTCATTAGTAGATGTGGTGCTTGTGTTTTCCATATAAGTAGGGTAATATACACTAGTACAGTTTGTGACATCAGTATTAGTAAGTTTTACATTATCGTTAGGGTATAATGTTTATGGGTATGAACCCCCCTTGAGACACCCAGTGTCTGGCCGCACATATCTTTAAAGAGTACAATGTCCGTTGGGATAGTTGCCAGATGTGCCACAAGGGAAGAGAGCGAAGAAGGGTCTTCTGTGTATTTGGATGAACAAGGTCCTGGGAGTAGGGGATAGTTCTTTTTTTTGTTTTCGACTGTTCTGGACTCTAGGTTGCGGGTGTTCGTAATTATTGGAGACTGGAAACTAGGATGTTGATCACTTCCAGTTCGTTCTACTGGAGGATGATGTAGACTATTTTTTGTTGAATTTATCTGGGTACTCATCCTATTCAACGCTTTCCTCCATAGTGAATACCTCATAGCTGCGGTGGGTGCAGTTTCAGATCGCCCCTCTTTTTATTAGTTTTTTCTACCAAACTAAAAGAGTAAAAAAAATACGCCCCCTACTTCAGATATAACCCCCTTCGGTGTAGCATCTAGTCCGCGATTTAAAAACAATGTAATCCAAGTCAGGGATTCTACAAGTCTCATAAATGATTGGTTTGCCATGAAAAGAGAGTCAATCCTCACTTTTTCCTTAAACGGCGCCTTTCAGTCTATTAAGGAAGATTCCACATTTATCTACTTCACTTGAGACTTCTTTGTGTCCTTTCCTTTTGATGCTTTTTATTATTCTACAGAGAAATATTTCTTTGGAGCCTCACTGGGTCTAAACATATGTGCATTTTGTTTGAAGAGTATAATTCATAGTATGTAACATTCTGGAAGCTTTTGACTGTTGTTTTTGTTACTTCATTTTTGATTTTAACTATAAACGGATAGAAACATGACCATTTCGGCCAAAATCAATCGGAAAAAAGTTAATAGGATAAATCCTAAAGCCAATAACATGAATCATATATATTTATTAATTTTCAAACGTTACAGTCAGAGGCACCACTAACTATATTATTAAGAAAAGTCCACATTTTACTCTTTTACTTTCTCTTACTGCTATAAGAAGAACTAAAAATTTTCGATATCAAGTTTTCACAGGAATTTACACATTTTGAGGTCCTCTGAGTACGAAAAAGTGGTTTTCAGAAATTGATTTCTGTATACAGTCAGCATTACTCAGAAATGGAAAAATCGCAGAAAGTTTAAACTTGATATTTTAGTTTAAATACTATCATTGGACCTGACACCTTGCACCTGTTCAACATCGATCAACCGGAAGTAACATCTTATACTTAATGAAGTTTATAAATTTTTGCGATTTCCCCGAAAAATGACAATTAACGATTTTCTTTAAAGTTGGTATTGTTATTTTTATTTAAAATATTTTTCCTAGAAAATCCTTCAATTGGGATTTGGGGGAAGTAGTAGGATTATGTTTGCCTATAAAGTGTTATTTCAGTTTGTTATGTGATTCCATAATTTCGAGTTTGAAGAAAATTGGTTCATTGGCAACACTGATCAGTTTTTTCCGATTTTCTCCATAAAGACACCAACGAATTTCCTTAAACTTGTTATACCAACTTTTCATACAGAGACTTATCACTTTTGATTCAATTAGTTTTCCGAGTAACTTCATTTAAGGGTGGTTTTGGTAGAGTAGTAAGGTTATACTTACCTCAAAAAACTAGTTTTTTTTTTAAATTTAGATTCTCCTATTCATGTAACTTGAAGACAAGTACTAAACATCTGGTAAGAATTATAAGTTGGAAAAGAATTAGCCAATTATAACTGTGAATCACAGTAAGAGAAAGTCGTGTGAGTGTTTCATCCCAAATTTTTTTAATCAATTTATTTGGATTGGGGTGAAACATTTCTCTCTCGTATTTTCTCTGACTATACTTACCATCTTCCATCTTCCAGTTGTCAAACATGCCCACACACACACACATCGTTACCTGTTCATACTGCTCAGCTGAGCATGATATTAAAGATTACAACCGAAATTCAGAAGAATTTAAATTTATAAATTGTGTAAATAGAAATAAAATTATAAAAGCTCAGAAATTTATTGTGTAAAATCACACTTCCGGTTAAACAATTATAATTATTATCCAGTAAAAATTATAATTATTATCTAAAGAGATTGGGTAGGAAGGAAGACTTGTTCCTTCGGTTATAGAATGGTTAAAGTTGAAGAGGTGTATGATGCAATATGGAACTTAAAATTAAATAAGAGTCAGGATATTTATGGCCTCAGCAGCTTTATATTGAAGAATATAGCTGATATTCTATCTGAACCCCTTTCCTATCTGATAAATAGCTGTCTGAGAGTGGGGTACTTCCCAAATGTTTTTAAATTGTCTAGGGTAGTTCCAATCCATAAAACTGGTTCTTATAATGACATCACTAACTTCAGACCAGTTTCTCTAACTCCTGTGGTTTCGAAGGTTTTTGAAAAGTTATTATACAAGCAAACACAGGATCACTTCGAGACAAATGGGTTATTATCTGCTAGACAGTTTGGATTCAGATCTGGTCGAGGAACTATTAATGCCCTTATAGATTTTGTGAAATGGAGCCACGGAGCCTTAGAAAACGCGGATTCGCTGTTGATCAAGTTGTTTGATTTATCTAAGGCCTTTGATACCGTTTCTCATGACATACTATTACGAAAATTGAAGTGGTATGGGTTTAATGATTTGTCAGTCAAATTTATCTCTTCTTATCTGTCGAATAGATTGGCAGCGGCGTATAAAGGCGGTAAGTACTCTTCTCTACTGCAGCTCAAGTATGGTGTGCCCCAAGGGTCTATTATGTGACCTCTATTATTCTTGGTTTACATAACGATCTACCGGCAATGTTTGATAGCGATGATATAATTATGCCATATTTATATGCCGATGATCTTGCGGGTCAAGTTAGAAATGCAGATAACATATCCGTTAATAACCGCATTAAATCTATATTCGATTGGTGTGCTGCTAATAAGCTAAGTTTAAACCAGGACAAAATAAAAGAGATTACTATTAAAATAGGAAATTATGGTGGGACTGAAAAAGCTGTCAATTTCTTAGGCATTTTCATAGATTCAAAACTGAACTGGACAGATCAAGTTAATAATGTCATGGGTAAAGTGTCTCGTGGAATCTATGTCTTGCGAAAATTAAGAATGTCGGTTGACTTGGAAGCTTTAAAGTTGGCATATTTTGCGTACGTTCATAGCCATTTGTGCTATGGTACTATAATTTGGGGTAATGCTGCCGAATGTAAAAAAATATTTAGGTTACAAAAGAAGGCAATTAGAGTCACTTTGGGTTTAGACTCGAAGGTATCTTGTCGTTCTTTGTTTAAGAAATTGAACATAATGACACTCCCAGCCATATTTATTTATCAATGCCTCGTCTACGTAAAGTGCAATGAAGGCCAATTTATATGTTTTTCGCAAGTTCATGATCATTTCACCAGAAAGCGCAATAATCTTGTCCAGAGTAGAAACAGGTTGACAAAAGTTCGTACCAGCTTCCATAGTTTGTCCATCTCGCTTTATAATTATTTACCAGCGAATATAAAAAATAATACTTTGAAGTGTTTCAAAGCTAGTGTTAAAAAACTGTTATTAGCTCACTCGCTGTATGAGATACAGGAATATTTTAAAATTAAGTTTTTGTCTTGACAATTATGTGAATTTAAATTATATTCTAACTTGACCTTGCCAATAAGGATGTATTGATCTTTTTTTCTGGCAAAAATAAATAATAAATAAAATAAATAACCATTATATTCAAATTTGGAATTCTAGCAATGCTTCTAATGGATTATAATTTTTATACTTGGTATTACCAACGTTACTATCCCCCCCCCAGAACCCCCCGAAATAAATTTTCCCGGAAAAATGTTTCAAATAAAATGACAGGGATTTATGCGTGTAGTAGATAGCATACGATGTTTAAAGAAAGTTGGAGACGAAAAACTGAAAAAAATATCCAGTTAAGTGGCACTTCCGGTTGATGGATTTTACTCGAAATTTTCGTGTCCGATAAAGTGATAGGTGAGCACCTAAACGGAATACCAAGTTTGAACTTCCTACGCCTTTTATTTTTTGAGATGTGTTACATACTACACATACACAAACACACATACATACATATCATTCACAAAAAAACATGTTTTTCGTATTCCGGGGTGAAAACTCAATTTTGACAATCTGACACGAACGCAATACTTCCTTTTTCTAGGTGTAAGAGATCCGCACATGATAACAGAGTGATTAAAAGTACAAAACATTATTTTGTATCACATGATATCAACCTATTTGTTTTATAAATAATAAAATAAAGGGCGGCAGTCATATGACGATTAAATGAAAAAAAGGAGCGCCGTAGGCAGAAAACATAACGGTAGGAAACAAAAGAGGATAAAAGACTCACCACACTCTCTCTCTCACTCTATTGTTCGGGCAGTTTTATTTTTTAATAAAACATAGCTGATGGCCCGCGGTCTGGTGGACGAAGTGGGAAAAAAGAGATTAAACGTCATGCATGCCACCATTGCTGACGTAACAATGTTGTCTTCCGCCCCATCACCATTATTGGCTGTTATACCATCCAATAGAAGTGGGATCGTGTAATGCAATCTGGCTGGGAGCGCACCATAGTTGTAGCAAATATCTTTTATATCGCTTTTGTATAAATATCTATAAATAATAGAGGAACAGAAATGAAAGGTTTCCTGAATATACCTGATTGATTTGTACTGTTATCTTTCTTATAGTTTGTTCATTTTATTTTAATTTTTCTTTTTATTTTTTCTATTATTAGGTTTTTCTTTGTATATAAAAAACTCACAATGTTGTACGTTATCAGGTATATGTGTTACATGTTGGACAACAATGCGTTTCTGTTACAACTTTCCTAGTAAGAGGAAGTATTGCGATCGTCTCAAGTTTGCACCGGAAATACAAGTTTCAAGGTCCCCTGGGTACGAAACAATGATTTTTAGAAAATGTCTGTGTGCGTGTTTGTATACAAAATATCTCAAAAATGAAAATTCCGCAATGGAAAGCTCTAACTTAGTATTGCATCTAGGCAATACCATAGCATCAGAGACGAATACTTTGGGCAAAATCCATCAACCGGAAGTGCAGCATTACTGAAAAGTGTTTTTCAATTTTTCTGTTTTATAGATAACGGCTCCAACGATTTTCTTTAAATTATCTACATGAACTACACATATCTGCAACATTTCTCCGGTTAAACTCATTGAAGGAGTTTTTGGGAGAGTGGGAGGGCTATGTTTTCCTCTAAAGTGCTACCTTAGTTGGTTATACGAATTATAACATCTAAACAAAATTAATTAGAAATTGACTGATTTCTAAAAATTGTCCTGGTTTGGCCGACGGAAATAGTAATGATAAGCCATTACAATAATATTCTTAAGTCTGGTCTCTACAAATATTTTTGAATACATAATACTTATATAATGCGCATAAGTTCCAAATTTAACTCACTGGAATAAGAAAAACGGGACATTAGACATTTTAGGATCTTTCAAGATTTTGCTGCCATTGTCGTGCAAAAATACATACAGTTCAAGAAAATGTTGTCAGTGCTTAGTACAAAGCCGACTTTCGCCCAACTAGTTGTTGACTTGATTACTGCACCAACACCAGAAGAATCAGGATGTTGATTTTTGTAAAAGAAAGCAGACTAGTAAAGAAACGGGTGGTCTAAATTATCCGTCCATCTTGTAGCTACTGGGCGTGGCTTAATTTCCCTGCCACGCATGTGATTGGCTATTGGATGACAGGTGTAATTCTTCCCTTGTACTGCACTATGGCCAAAATTGAAACCTTAAAACATCATCTCTATCTATACAGTTTCCTTCTTTCTCAATTCAAACCGTCTCTCTTACGAGACATTCCTAATGGTTATTTTTTGGGGCAAGGACTTTGGAATCGTCCAAAATTTATTGCATGCCCAGACATTTTTCTTTGTATTATTTTTTTCTTATTTTTCTTTTTCTTTCATTCTCTATTGGTTTATTGAAAAACAATATAAAAAATTCGTTCAATAATGGTAACCCAATTCTGTTACTAGTACTAGAATAAATAGATTAAATAGAAGTAGACTAAACAAACCATTTGGTACTCTTGGTATTTTTAACAGTGCAGAATAGTTACTCGAATAGATCAGTTCAAAACTCGATTTAGGTATAAGAGAGAGATGGAGTGAAAGAAAGAGAGAGAAAAATTGCATTTATTGATCAATAGTGTCACTTTATACTTGGATGCGGCTAATTCTTCTTCCAGTGACAGCCTATCAAGACCAATAACTCCGGCAAATGCTTGTCACAGTGCCAGATTGTGACCATTATTCTTATATACATATATATGTATGTAACAAAAATAAATCGCAGCCTATCACTAGTATATATATATAGCAGACTGCAAGACACTGAATAATATGTGACCTCCATTTCAATGTAAATATCTTTCATCCAGGCTATTGCATCATACCAGCAATTTTTACTTTACTTTTTACCTTCCTCATACTCCTAGTGAGAGGAAGTATTGTGACTGAGAAATTGAGTTTTGACCGGGAAATCCATGTTTTGGTGGTGGCTGAGAAGGCAAAAATGTTTTTAGCGAATGGTCTATATATATAAGTATACGTTCATAGATTTATATGTGTATGTGTGGGTGTGTGTGTGGGTGTGTGTGTAACTATGTGAACAGAATATCTCAAAAACGAAAAATTTTAGTAAGCTGCAACTTGTTATTCCGTTTAGAGCCATCACCACATCCGACACGAAGGTTACGATCAAATACATCCAACATTAACCTAAAGATTTGACTGTTTCATGTTGTTGGTACCAGTCGCCTGAGCGCTGCAGTTCTCTTACCGCGCCTATCACCTGCTCTGTCAACCCACTTGTACTGAACTTGACGAATGCGTTATAAGTTTTAAACATTGAACTCCTACACTCAAAAATCCCCCTTAAATTTCGGCAATATCCGAGCTTAAGCCAGTTAGCAATTAGAATTCGTATAATAAAAAAAAATCACTTTAAGAAAGAATAAACTTCCAAGATAAGGCATTCTAGATCTGACAAACTATGATCTAGAAATCGAAACATAACATTCAAATAGTTATAACAAGCAATAGCCTCCCCCCTCCCCAGTAATCTACTTCACTCACCTCTCTGTCAAGATTAAGGCATTTAAATTAAACGCTATCAAAACCGTTGTCAGAATGGCAAAAGTTCTAACTGGCTAAACGCTATCAAAACCGCTCGTCGCTCACTCTAACCTCTTTTTACTGTGTTTTTTTTTTTTATTTACATCCGTTTTTATAACATTCATTCAATTAACACACGCTAATATTTCGCAGTTAATTTAACTTTTTACTACAAACTTGTTACATTTTTTTTTTTATGAGTTCGAAATAAACTGTATTTTGTTAATTTGAAATAATCCAAGTTTCCAAGGCCCTTCATTAATTTTTCAGATATTAATTATTTAGGTTTTCTTCCATTTTTGTTTATTTTTTCTTGGTAACAAGCGGTAAAATAAAAGTTTTCTAGAGACATGGGGGCAAGAAAATTGTTGAAGAATAATTATAGTCAACTTTCTTATAATTTTCTAGTTTTTTTTGTGTGTGTTAGTATTCTGGAAAAGTTTATATAAGAAAACTTTTCCAGATATTTTAGCATGTAATTATCTTAGAAATAATTAACATAGTTTATATTAAATAATAATAACAAATTGTAACAGAGAAATAAAATAATGCAAAATGATGATTTACCCTACAGATGAATATTATGATAATCTAGTATTGTCCCGTATTAATAATGGGATATATATATATGAAGGGTGGGGGGAAGTAAAGGATATCATCAGCCTGTAATAACAAGTCCAAGGAGAACTTGAATAGTGGCAACTACAACAACAATAACAACCTTTCTCTCTTTTCTACAACTTGTTGTACACTGAACTACCATCTTGGCAATAACTTTGCAGTGAACCAGTACTGTTGGTGGTTGTGTTGGTTGGGATGAGTTTCTTGCAACATCCAGATATACATTACATCTCGTTTCTCTATATTTTCCACAATTCTCTCACTGTGTGTGCGCGCGCGCATACACGGCTCAGTTACCTAGAAACTCTCTCTCCTTTCTTGTTAGAGGAGAGGCCTTGTTGGCAGCGTTCTTGTCCATTATTTTACTTCTCCAGGCGTTTCTCTTCAGTTTAATATTGCTTTCGCTGAACAGAAGGGAAGAGCAGAGTATTTTGGCATCCATCTACAGATAAACTCAATGTTCCATTACTGATTTCAGCTAATTACCCAACTTGTGTAGTATTATTGGTAAACAGAATATGGAAATAATTTCCATATTCAGTACAAAAGTTCCCATTTCCCCTGGATTCTAAATGCAATAATACCTATTATAAAGATTTTTATTAATTTTTCCAATCACTATATCTTAAAACTTCATTGCAAAGTTTTTGCTATTTTGATTATGTTGATTTCATGAATGCACTTTCTAGGGCTTTCTCTAATTAGACTTAATAGGCTCATCGTCTCAAACATTCATTTATTTTTATAGATTGTCTTCTTCTTTTTGTTCATCTAATAAGCCACCACCATCCCTGTAGTAGTGGGGAGCTTCCGCGAACATTTGTGCATGTTGCACATATGTCGGTGCTGTTGGACACTGCAAGATTGTTGTCCGCAATTTTCTGCAGTAAAGATCTGCGCGCTACTGGAGGTAAATGTCAGGCTCAAGATGTATCGTCCTACAATGTAGCCACCTTATTTACCACCTCCAGCGTTATAACACTCTATGGTCTGGCCAAGTAAGCCTATCGCAGTTTGGTAGCCGGGAAACACCCGAGAACTTTCAAAATAATAATAATCATAATAAATCTGTGTAAAGAAAAAACTCTGGTATAAGACACTCACACGACTTGCCCTTACTCTGGTATTACAATTGTAGTATATAAAAAGAATTTTTTGCACTATTCGTAATATAAATATGGAGATGGTTGGGGAGGAGGGACTAGTACTGAGCTAATTAGCCCAAGCAGATAGGGGAATGAAGAGCGCGCCATGAAACACAACCAACCAGCCATTTGGAATTTAACCCCACAAATTACGCAAAACTATCTGAAATATATATATATTTTTTTGAAATTTTTTTTCAGCTCTCATTCCATGTTTAATGGAAATCGTCATAGTAATTTTTTGAGTGAAACGGAAACAACTAATAAAAAAACATAAATAAATCTATTCTATAAACTTGCACATCCGGTTAACCGATACTCTCCAAATTTGGAAATCTAGCAAGCTTTTTATTATTACATAGTTGGTAGAACCGTACGCTATATTAAAGAGGGGTACTTTACATAAACTTAACGTTAATGTCCCCCCCCCTCCTATACAAATTAATTGTCCCAGAAAAATATTACAAATAAAAGTCATAGGCATTTATGTATAGAGACAGTATAGGTAGTTCAAAGAAAATCTTGATTTTAGGGGGAGGGGAATCTATGGATTAGGCTTAACTTTAAACTGCAGTTAACGAAGTTAATGCGGAGGGGGGACAGACAAGGCGCTACCATACCACCAATTTAGCCACATTATTTAGAAAATCCTTGTGCTACAAAACCAACAAATTTATTTATTAGTAACGCTTAAGTCAATAAAGGTTTTTTAAAAAGTTCCCACTTTGGAGATAATTCTTAGAGTTGGTAACGTCCTGACGAGCCTGACTGCAGTTGAGTGATGATGCGCCTCCTGTAGTAAGTAGTATGTGATGACGTGCCTCTTGTAGTAGTGACATCTCGGTCTGATATGACATGATCTTTAATATATGATATGTTGATGTTTTACCACAAACAGTTGTAGTGGCATGCGAGTGTTTTGGCTTGGAATGCTTGGTCTGTTTGTTTAAATGAAAAATGTCCAACATAATTGCCTGTTTCTTCGTTAATAGGTCACATTTCATATGCCTCATTAAATGACAAACTAATCTTTGGATACAAAGAAATATTACATTAAAAACTCTCACCAATTAGTCTTTATTTTGAAATATTATTGCAATAATAACTTTCATTTTAAATAAATTATTTCTATTTTCAGTATTTTATATTTAAAAAAAAGAAGAAAAAAATAATGATAAATTATCAGTGATTTAACTTCAATTGAGCGTTTTCACACTTGGCATTCATTTAAATTTATCATCGCATAAAAGAAGTTAAAGAAGTCTTTAACAAACCGTTCGCTATTAACCGTAACATCTGAATGAAATCCCATCAGTCGGTGAAGTGGAGAAGTTTTATCTTATTTTCATCCTCCCCACTTCTTAAAGGGAAAGAGGCCGTAGTCTTGAAGACTGAATAAAGAACAACGCCCTTAACCCTTAAACGTTGGTAGTGCCCTCTTTTTTTTTTTTTTTTTATAGTTGTTAAAGCAACGAAAGAGTTCTGAAGAAGAAGAAGAATAAGTCTGAAAAGCCGGTAAACCTATTAAAGCTGCACAAACGGAAATAATCAGGTTGAATGTTGTAAATGTGCCACCGCCAACTTGATAATACTATTACCCAACAAGTATTTTTTCTTTTTCTTTTATTTTTTTTTATAGATATTATATACTTCCGCTTTATATAAATGCTTTTCTTGTCATCATTTTCTTTTCAATTGCACTTCCGGTAACCGTATTTTATTTTATTATTATTATTTTCTTCGACTTGAAGTTTTTTTTGAGAGACAAAGTTTTTCTTTTTTCTGCCGATTTTGAATTATTTTACGAGTTTTCCAATATACTCCTGAAATCTCTGTTAACTTTGTTTAACATGATTTTCTATTTCATTTTATTGATAATAATTAGAGTCAATTTTCTTGTTCAAAGAATAATTGCTCTCTTTTTAATTTAACTTTTCTCCTTACCATATCGTCCAAAGGCAAACTCTAGCTCATCACCGCAGTTTTTGCATAGTTCCTATTGATTATAAACGCCGGTATTCCATACATACAGAGATGCTCAAGAACACCATAACGGATCCAAATCGTGACCTCTATCCATTCATACCTCTTATTATTATTCTTAATATACCTTTTATCCAGTCAATCCGGCTTACCATTTCCAATTCCAATGAACTTGCAGATTCGTAGTTTAGAATGAAATGGTTATTCGTTTTGAAGTTGTTCTGACGAAATAATATTTCGCACATTTTTGTATCGCAACATAGCAAGATGGTGAAAAAACGATTTGGAAAGTCTTTCCATTGTTAAGATTTCACCTAGGCCGACGGCTTTCAGAGCCAACACAACAAACTGCAAAACATATGTCACCAGGTGATACATACGTTCGCTTCACCATAGGGAAGAAAACAGTTGCACGGGGAAAATTTTTAGTTGTTACTCAGGGTTGTTGTACAAATTGAAAAGTGTCTTTTATTAACGTATTTTTTCTTTCTACGATCGCAAAGTTCTTTCAGATCAATACTGGTATAGCTATGTCTTCTTTTGGATAAAAAGAATTATAGAGTTTGACTACAGACATACTATATCCAAGTAGTAATTCAAGTAGAACGTATCAATGAATTTGTCCCGTTGTCACGTTGGGGCACCCGATTGAGACTATTTCTGGAAAATTTACTAGTGTACTTCCTCTTGCGGGCATTGCAGATGGTAAGAAAGCAGAATTCCAACACTGAAGAGCAGTAGAATCTGAAAAATGATAAAAAATAGACAGTAACATGGAATCTATCGGATTATGATAGCATTTTAATGGAATAGGCATTTCACTGATGAAGACATTTCATAACAGCCATCAGGTGCGGTAAAGCCAATGTTGCTGATGCTAGCATCGCAATGCTTAACCTTCAAAAAGTTCTCCCTTTCTGTGTCACGCATACAGCGGTAGCAGACGAACGGGCTACCACTTTGAAACACAAGCTTTCTTCCTACTCCAGGAAGCTGTCTCTAACTCGCTCCAAGAACTAGGAGAATCCAAATAAAAAGCCGGCAATCTGACTTCTTTAGGTAATCTCAAGATCAAACTTGAACAAGCAACACTTAGAAAGAGTCTAAACAAATGACCAAGAAAAACAGCCTTGTCCAGCACTCAGGAGCTTATTTAAGTGTTTTTCAACTATTACAGAGTTCTCTCTTAGAATTATTCAAGAACTGCTTTTAACAAGCTATCAACTGTCTAAACTCGTTTTCTGCCTAAAAGCACTTTTACAGGAGTCTTCACCAAACTGGCCATACCAGCTGTTGGCTTTAGAACAAGCAACAGTTCTATAATATTGTTATTCAAGCGACACACATCAGCCAACGCTACCATTCTACATCGCCAGCCATCATCAACACTCATCACTCGGTCAGTCTATTCTCTTTTCACACTTTCTCCTCACAAGTTCTTTAAATTCTGTACAAGGTGCACAAATGAGTTTTATGTGTCATATAATTTTCATCACCATAAATCAATTCCTACTAACACAGAGAAATCTCTGCAAAATTTCCATGAATTTTCCTTTGACATTTTGTTAATTTAGAGACGTGTATTGAATTATAAATCTCCAACAGTAAATGGAGCTAGAAGTTCACAGTGGTAATTAATTTTCCATAGTTACCGGTTAAATTAAATATTAATTGATTAAGTATAAACGAATTTGTTAACTTCTAACCAGAGATTAGATATCTTGAACGGAGGCAAACACAATATTTTATTGAATAATCATGTTACTGTATTCTGTAAATTTAAAGATTTGGCCGAGGAATTTGAATCTATACCACTCGAACAGTTTTCCAAGTTAACAGACCTTAGCAATAACGACTAAGCTACACAAGTGTTTCTCGTGTAGCTTATAATTTATTCATACCACATTCAATAGGATATTTCTAAAACTTACAGTTTTATTAACTTTCCTATTTCTAATATTATTTATAAAAATGTTTATTGGAAAATGTTGCAATAATACAAAATGAATATAAAATATACTTGTCACTATAAAATATATTTAGTCCATTCACATTCATTCAACGTTCATTTAAAATAAAAGACAGATTGCTTTAATATTTCATGAATGGACAACTCGCCAGCTACGGCTTGTTTCTATATTTGCTTCTCATAAATGCGCATGTCAATAAAAGGAAATTAAAAATACTATTTATGTATATTTACTTATTAATATCATATATTCTTGTTTATCAGTTTATCTTACTAAAGTATTATATAATGTTTAAAATGAGAAAAAATGTTTTCTATACATAAGTTTTCCTTTCTTTTTTTTAATGAAATTCTGCAACCATTTTCAACTACCTATGATATATTACATGACTATTTCCGCCTTTTCTTCGCTAGTTAGTTACTTCATTTAAGCACGCCCTACGGTGAAAAATGTATGGGATTAAAATCATTTTAACTTGAAAAAAAATGTAGTTTCCTTGTAAAATAATTATTAAACCAATTATAGTTCAGATTTAATGACTACCCGTAGAACAGTCGCTTCTTTAACAAGATAAAAAAATATTGTCTCTAGCTTTTATTTCAGGTGACGTAGGCATTTATATTTTATGGAGTTCTGTTTTATTAAAGAAATAATTAAAAAATCTCCAGTTAATGTAATTTAATTAACAAATTTTCTTGTCCTCATGCGTTGGTCTAGTGTCTAGCGCACTCGCCTTTGGTGCGAGAATTCAGGGTTCGATTCAGGGCAAAAGACGGTGTTGACCCAGATAGTGGGAAAACTGCAGTAGGTAGTGCACCTAGATAGTGAAGGCCAGAACTAAAACGCCGAGGAAACCGCGGCGTGCTTACCACAGTCCCCCAATACAAATCGCCGCCTTGTTATGGGGCTCTTGCGCCATAGCTTTATTTATATATTCTAACAAATTTTCTTTAAACTGGCAATGCTTACAATGTTCAGTCTGGCTGTGTGTAAAATATTGTTTTATCGAAACAACATGTAAAGATGTAGGACAAGTCAGCAGAATCCAGAGTTTGTTTGAATTGGGTCGTCTTAAACCAAATTTTATAATGTATAAATTAGTTGATGTGCCCGGAAAAAAAAAGTAGTACATTATTAGTAGTACAAAAAGGCCGGTTGAGTCGGTTTTGTGCGAGTAAAAAATGTGCAAGTATGTAGTGGGGGTAATGACGTCATCTCTTTGACCTCGCTTAATGTGAATTATTATTGAGAGAGAAAAAAGTGTAAATACTTAAGGATTGAACTATTGATGATGGTGTATTTAATTTTTGAAACATTTTTGGGAAAAAGGTGCGTAATGCTAACCACTAGACCATCTATACTAACTTGTTACTATAGAATATTTATTTGTAGTTTAATATCTGTGTCTCTTTCTCTCTCTCCTTCCTATATATGTGTGTGTGTTAACATTTATTTTTCTCCGGCGGCTGGAGTTGCGGCTTTAGGTTGGGGGCGGGGGCGTCTAATGTTATGAGATTAGGACTACCTCACCCACACACAACTAAACTAAGCAACACCTGATCTTAATCTATCCCCCCTAAAAATAAAAAAAGACTAGCCACAACCTGCAGCCACCCCGCCCCTAAAATATCATAACATAAGATAAACCCACCCGCAAGCCGCCCCCGCACTCAACTTATAGCCGCAACCCCAGCCGCCGTGGAAAAAAAATGTTATCACACACACACACACACACATACATATATATGTATAGGAAGGAGAGAGAGAAAGAGACACAGATATTCAACTACAAATAAATATTCTATAGTAACGAGTAAGTAGGATGGTCTAGTGGTTAGCATTACGCACCTTTTTCTAAAAAATATTTCAAAAATCAAATACACCAACATCACAAGTTCAATCCTTAAGTATTTACACGTTTTTCTCTCTCAATAATAATTCATATTACTCGAGATCAAACATGATGGCGTCATCCCCCCACTACATACTTGCACATTTTTGACTCGCATAAAACCGACTCAACCGGCTTTTTTATACTACTTCCAATCAAAGTAAAATAAAATAAAATAAAATTGTTATCTATTTAGCCTGTTTATATTTTTTTCTGTTACCTCATACAAAAATAAGAAATGATGCCAAAACGACACAATACCCAATACAACAGATTTTTGTTCTCTTACAATCACTTTATCACAAACACAAAAAACTAAAAGTTAAAACTTCTCATGCACCACATAGCAGCACAGTTTTCTTTATTTTTGGTTCCTCCTCACTACCAACAGATATCACTACTTCCTTATAACCTATTCCTCCTCATTGCTCACAGATAGCACTCTTCCTTATAAGCGGGAATTTCCCTAGGACACCTTGCAACGGTACAGCCGGCCATAAAAATAGTGGTAGGAGTTACAAGTCTGAACAGACTTGTATGGTGCACACTCTGACAAAACCAACAAAACTTGTGAATTTAAATTTAAATATAACTGTTAGGCCACCAACATCCCTCATACACTTTGTTCGGAATAATGTATCAGATAAAAGTGATAAGTTTTTGTCTGTGCAATGAGCATTCCAACTATAAATAAAAATCGTTGTAACTGTTATGAGAAAATTCCAAAAACTCAAAAAGCTATTCTGTAAAATCGCAATTCCGGTTAACCGGTTCGCTTTAAATTTGGCATTCTGTCGGTGCTTCTAATATGCATTAATATTATGTAGGTAGTACAACCATATTTTTACTGAAGTTGTACTTTAAAGGAAATCACAACGCTACTGTCCCCAGAAACATAAAACAAAAATCAATTTTCCCGGGTCAATATTTCAAATAAAAGTGATAGGTATTTATGTGTGTAGAAAGTGTATGAAGTTTAAAGAAAATCGTTGGGGCCATTTTCAGAAAATCACGAAAAACTGAAAAAAACCTTCAGTAGAGAAACAGTTGTCTGATGCAGTGGTAGTATACTTCAACGGAATACCTAGCTTGAGCTTCCTCTGTACTTTCCACTCTAGGAGATATTCTGTTAACTCATGTTAACACACTATTCGCTGAAAACATTTTTTACTTTCTCTTACTCCTAAGTGAGGGAAGTATTGTGATCGTGCTAGAAGATTTTCAAATTAAGTTTGCATCGGAAATACCTATGTTGAGTTAACTTTATTCTGCTTATTTTTGAACTTAATTTCTTTATATTCGTTTCCATGGTTTTTCATTTTCAAACTCTATATCTCTGTTCATTTCTAAAATTAAAAATCCAATATCTAATCGAACAATAAAAAATTCATATTTAATTAATAAACAAAGACATAATAATACAAAATAATGCCTATCTTTAAATATACATTCCTTACAGATGTTACCACTGATAACAGCAGATCGTAGTTTGAGAACACTTTCTATTAAGTAAATGTGTGATAGCAATTCGCAACACTTCCTCTTTCTATGTCCTCCAAAATTCAGTTTGCTAACTTCCTGTATAGATAAAACTTTATATATTTGATGGGCGAACTTTGACACCCCGCTCTCTGTACCTTTATCAATATTTTCCTGTATTAGATTTCCTGGCTGAAGTTTAGGTTTAAAAGTGAAAGTTCTAACAGTTTTTCTTTTTAATATTTCCATAATCTTGTTCAAATTGTAAATTAAAGCGTTGTGCAAAATTTATTTTTCTGAAACAAATACGAGTATTTCAGATTTACGTGAACTTACTTTTCTTTAATTTACGCCAGACGAAATATTGTAGTTTCTCAAAATACATGCACAGTGGTCCCCTAAGTCCGGAAATAATGCCTTTCTATTTTTATAATGGTCTTTATTTGATTATCATACATGATTGAACCAGGAATAGTCATTGCTGTAATGAATACACAAAAACGCTACTCGACTTTTTATGCACAATTTTACATTATAAGCTACTTTGTTAAAAGGAGGTCAGAGTGACCGAGTGAAGAGTGATGATGTTGATGTAGAATGGAAGCTTTGGCTAATTATAGCTCAACTTATTGAGCGGTGTAGCTAGTTATAACTGTTGATTGTTCTAACGGTCGATTAGTTAGTATGGCTGGCATAATGAGAACTGTTTTTACTTGGTAGGAAAGGGGGCTTGACTGAAGCCAGGTGTAACACTTGTTGCAAACTGTTGCTTGATGTAACTTTTTATGCGTTGTGTTGTAGACTATTCTATAATTATTTGTGGGCCCTCGCTCTTGCTGTAACTCTTGCTTATTGATTTTAGACTATTCAAATGTCATTGTAGACTCTTGGAAGTAGATTTAAGACTGCCTGAAGATTTGAAATTGTAGGTCTTTTTTACGCTTCTTTTCTTAGCATTTGGTGCAACTAGACACAACTCTAGGAGGAAGATTATTACTTGAAAAGTTGAAGCCCACCCTTCCGTACCGTTCAGATAGGCATGCCAAAGAGGGAATGAATTCATTGCAGAGAACCGTAATTTTTTATCTGTTAAGCATTTGTGATTAGCTGTAGGAAAAAATTGAGAATGTTTCCAATGATTATTTTTTTCAGTTTCGCGTATTGTTGCTGTCGCTGAAGTATTTTCGAATCTGAGTTTGTTCTGAACCATCTGGCACGACATTTACAACCTTTTTTTCACTTATCTCGATTTTCTTGAAAACTGTTTCAGCGGTTTTCTTCAAACAATGTAAGCACCCAATGTTCCGATTCTAGATGCAAAGTTAAACTTTCCTCTAAAGTCCCACTTCAGTACAATATAGTTAGTATACCATCTAATAATATTAAGGTATATTAAATGAATTGCTACAATAATTAACTAGAATTTACCGCACAGGCTTCTGAGTTTTTCGGAATGACCTCAGTAAAAGCTCAAAAGATTTTCCTAAAACTTGGAATACTCTAAGTGCACATATATAAACTTAACACTTTGATTTGCTACATTTTTCTGGAAAATTTCTTTCTTCACGGGTGGTGGAGGGACGAAAGGTTTTGGGAAATCTGTAACATCTGATTTCAATCGTTATTGAGGTTTGATGGAAGTGCGGTATTCTGGACTACAATGTAATCACATAATTTTTATTAATTGCAGCAGATGGAAGTCGTTTGCATTAATTTATTAATTTCACATCTAATCAGAAGCAAAATAATAATTTTGCTGCTGAAAAAAAAAACTCATTCAAATAAAGAGGGCAGGATACCTTAACTTTATCAAAACGAAAGGAAACTTATCATTATTAATTTGATAGGAATATCCATTTTCCAACTGGCAGGATTTTAAAAAGGCTCACTCATGTGAATATTCTTTAGAAATTTTAAATGAAATATTCTTTAGAAATTTGGAGAAGTGTTTCAAGAAAATAATTATTGTTATTTCTGTTTTCATTTAATTCAGTTTTCCCTTTTTAATTAAACAACTTGTCGACTTTTCTATTCTACAAATTATTGAAGTAAAAGACATTAAATAAAAACATTGAAAATACAAATTCAAAGGCTAAATGTTTACAATAAATTTACAAACACTTTCATAGGCCTTCCACCGCTCTGCCCACGAATTTCTTCAATTGAAACGCATGCGAATTCTTCCTGGAACTTACTATCTCATTCGCATCTCCTATCTTTACTAACCATTCTTCCAGCTAATTAAAAGCATTTTGCAGTCCACTATACATACCATTTTTCCTGGAGTACCACAAGGAAGTGTGTTAGCTCCACTGCTTTTTTCAACACATACATCTGACTTACCTTCACATCCTCTACCTCTGACGGCCTTTGCTAACGACACTGCAATTCTTTCCACACATACTGATCCCACACTTTCTGTCCGCTCTCTACAATCACATCTACATTCTCTAAAACCTTGGCTGCAAAAATGGTGAATAAAAATCAATCCATATAAATACATAGTCTTTACTCTGAAATGAAATACTTTTGACCAAGTCTATTTATATAATTCTTTTATTCCTTGAGCCGGCCATATGCGGTACTACGGATCTCGACGAGAGACTCACCTGGAACCCTCATACATGACTTAAACGATTACAACTAAACAGAAGATACAAGCTTCTAGCCACACTATTTGACCACTGATCAAAACTAGAACAATTCTCACAGAAAGACGACTTATCTAATTCATCTAACACCTATATGGACTTTCGGACTTGAACTTTACGGATCAACTAAACAGTCTAATATGTGGTTGGGTCCGCAAAGCTGGATAACATCAATGATTTTATCCGCCATAACATGCTTCATTATTTTGGTTCAGACCGGTTCGGATTTTCATCGTCAGAGTAAGGTTTACAATCAATTCGTGTAGAGAGATGATTCAACTAAATGTTTTTAACAAACCACACTGGTTGACTGTATGTGAGAGGGTGTAAGGTAACAGAAGTATCATACTTCATTATAGGAGTATAACAGTTCATATAATATCATTATTATTATTTTGGGTATGCTGCTACACACCAACCACCTCCACTTTACTTCACTTCATTGGCGCTACAATCCATTTGTGCGAGTTCTGGGCCACTCCTAGTCAGCAATCTCTACAATTTGCTGCTGCTGTCTATTCATTTCATTGGTGGCCTGCTAATCCTTACAGTTCCTTACCATACATTTCCTCTTCCAGGAGCTTCTTAGGATCCTTCCCCGCCAATTGTAGTCTATTCAGTCCGATGTCCACTCTAAACAGATGATGTTTATTGACCTCCTTAACGATGCCGGCATGAGACATCTCAACTCAACCTACAACACCCCTTTCAAATTAATTTCCATAAGGAATCTGTAAAGCTTATATCCTCCGTTAATCCTTGGTAGCTGCAGTAGATGGCCGGGCCTCTAAAACTTCTCTGAGTGATAGCATCGCAAATCATCAGGAGAGTATTGGGAGTGTTGTCTATTTTCTCACCGAATCAGCAGATGATATCGCTCCTTCAGCTTTCCCGCAAGTCTGCAAGGCCCCATCTTGAGGAAATCCATCAGCATTCGGAACTGATTTTTGTGTAGACTGTTCTGACCTCATGAAGGGAGCCCCCTTTCTTGCCAGGATATTGCCGGTTACCTTAAGTTTTGTCATTATTAACCTTTCGCCGTTTATATGTAAAAATGGAATTGAATGAATAAGAATATTTAATCAAAAAATATATATAAAAATATTAAAATTAAAAACGTTCCCAACCATCAAACTGGGGATGTATGATATGGTTAACCAAGTTTTACTTTTACGTCCATTTTATAGTATTTTATTTTATATAGCATAAATGAATAAATAAATATCATACAAACATGCATGTTACACGTGTTTACCTGTGTATAAGGTAGAAGCGTTATTCCAAAAAATAAAAAATAAAAACAAATAAATAAAATGCCTACCAGTTTCACAATTTATTCAATCACTAGACCAGGGCATATGACCCCTCGGAGTCACCGCCCGGCCACCTCGCATATCGCCATATACCACATTGAGGCGCGGCAGATTTTACATTCCAGCGGTGCCGTTTTATTTAAATTGAAGGAGTAACAACACGGCTTATGTACACAGGCACAGAAACGTTGACCAAAAACTGACCGCCATGAATATGCAATTGGTACATCTGGAAAAGAGGGACAGGGAGAGGTTCTGGAAATATGTAGCTATATATAATATACATCGTGTTTTGGCAACATATGCAGGATTTGGAATAGCGAAGGGTGGTTGTTATGTTTGCTTAGTTTGTGTTGCAAAACTACAAGTATATTATAAATATATGCATATTGCAATATGTATGTTGTATTTTAAACCAAAATCTGGCGTATCCTAAGTACTGTATGGTTAAAATATGGCAGAACATGACATCTATATATTGTATATAAACGAGTAAATATAAATTTAAAATTATATCTGAATTTCCGTCTGAACTGAATAAAACGCTGGGGGCGCAACAGTCATCCAGCTTTCTCCAGTTCCGATTCATACAATAACAAAATTGAAAAATTTTCTTTAAACTCCAGTTTTTGTCTCTCTCTACATAGAAGCCGTTAGCATATAGTCATTATATTGCTCTTGGGGCGGCCAACCCGGACATTTGTCCGGGGCGCTATTTCGGTTGTAACTGTGAGAAAAATATTGATGTGTTAAATACTCAATTAATAGAAAATTTGACATATCGATTCTTTCCTTTGCTAAAAATTTACAGTGCTTAACGTATTTTTATTGTTTGTCTATAAGCTGAAAATATTTACACTATTATTGAAAAACTAACGCAGAATTTGTAAAGGACGATGCTTGGACATGTATATACTTCTCTGAACAAAATAGCATCAGCACGCGAGCAGAGCGCTGCTTCAGCTTGAGTTTGAACATGCATAGACGCTTAAAAAAATATACCTATATTCTTAAGGAGCGGCAATTTGTCTTTTTGTTCGGGGCGACGTAACCGCGAGAAAGTAACAATGATCCAAATTTATTCTGAATTTGTACTCGATCTTAATAACGTAAGAGGAAGTATTGCGATCTTATACAATTACTCGAAATTAAGTTAACAAATTATGTTACAAATGATAAATACAAAATTGGGTGTGAAACACTTACACGACTTCCTGACAACTTTGCTTCAACTTTAACAGTTTTTACTAAATGTTTTCAATTTCATATCAGTGGGGAAATCTAATCTTAAAAAAATGATTTCTTGAGGTGAGCATAACATTCCCATCCCCAAAACTTATTAATGAAAGAATTTTCTCCGAAACAAGTTTAAAAAAACTCTTGCGTAATCATGGTTTGTATAGAATCCATCGATGATTTTATGGATAAAACCGCAGAAAACTGAAAGAAACCCAGTTTCGGTTAACCGATTTTCTTGGCAACATATTTAATATTCTTTACATGATAGAATTGTATAATACATTAAAAAGGCACTTTGAAGCAAATCATAAGCCGACACCTTCCTTGAAAGCCCCCAGAATGAATTTTCCTGGAGAAATGTTTCAAATAAAAGTCACAAGTAAAAGCTTTTTACATGTAAAGTTGATTAGCTAAGTACAGAGCAAATCATTGGAGCCATTTTCGAGAAAAGTTTAGAAAATCTTCGAAATTCGATGAAATTTTGCCAACCAGAATTTATAATAACAGGGGAAAGAGAAAATAATGTATTTCTTACCAGATTGTTAAGTCTGTCTTCCCATACATATTTTCGGCAAAAACGCAGATTAAACTATATCTCATACAACTGTAAAACTTCCATTTAAAGATTAAAGAGAAATTATAAATATTACCAGGTGCCATGAATAGCTAAGTCATAGACCGCGCAAAGCTGAGGTGTGTTATGCTGGATTTGATTTCCAGTCTTGGCCGGCTTGAGTATTAATATGAATAAAAATACAGGTTGCTATTTATTATGTTTGCAATTTGCCTCCGTACATGGACGACACCTGATAGATAGGGTTATAGCTCGCGTGAAAAATTAGGCATTACTTTACTTTACTATAAAAAATAATACCCGGAGTTCCTTTTTAGATTTACCATTTTCTTTTACTCATTTTGATATTGATAATAAAATATTCCTGTCTCATGATCCTTCTGTCCTCATTGTCACCATTTTCCACATTTTTCCCACTAGTGATGGTCCCAAGTGTTTGTGCTATTTTAAAATGATATTCTAGTTCTCTTGTTTGTTATAGAAAAACTGAAAATTTTATAATAATGGCAATTTATAGTTTTTCCCTTTTTTCCATTTTCTTTTTTCTACTTTGTTGTTGTTTACTAAGTAAGTAGTTCAGCTCTTTCCATGGCAATCATTTTGAATGCATATATACTTTGAAAATATCTTATCTTCGTAGCCAGCAAGGAAAAGAAAACAGCTTTCCCCCTGGTTTTCGTAACAAGTGTTCCATTCTCCACAATATTTGCGTGGCTTCTTCTTGTTTTAAATTAGATAAAATATTGTCTTGATTTTTAAATTTGGCCCCGTAAAGTGGCTAATGACTAGGACATTGCCATAGAAATACGGTTAACATTGTTTCCTTATAAAGTCTTGTGACTTTTATTATTATTAATGGTGCCCGAAATCGCGGTCCTAAATCAAAATGGCTCTTATCCATCCAGAAAAAAAGCTACTCCTAAGAAGCCTCTCCTAGCAATGTACCGGTCTGACTGCAATATCTTAAGATATCTTTAATCTCCAACTTCCCCAAGTATTCCCTTGAGAGTGTTGCCTCCCAAATACGCGGATCCAAGGTTGTTGCGTCGTCTTGCCATTTGTAGTGGTATAACTTCCGCACGCCCTCGTCTTCCGGCCAGACATCCTGTTTTTCTGCCCTTTTATTTTTCTCCCACCAATTCTCTGGCGTGTTGGGTGATTTCGCGTCACCGGACGTTGGTTTCCCCTCCATGGTCACCCCCATTTGTTCTCCTGTTAATCATCCCTTTTCGTCACTTGTCTGATGGTTCGCTTCTAGCGCATATGTGTAACTTTTTTTTTGCATGCATCAGAATCTTAACTGCTCCATTTTAACTGTTTCATCGTTACGATTCACCGCCTCCACGGGTGTATTGTGCTAACAACACAGGTTTTTCATCTCTGCCTATAACCAGCTTCCGAGAGGTTATTTGCATCAAGAAACGCTTGTTTTCGTACCACTTCATTCACCAATTACCTTTCCCGCAACTTCCTTCAACACACCCATACACGAACATATTTGCACAGATACACAGCCTCCTTTATACCCTTCATAGCTTCCCCGGCTCGACATACGCTTCTCAATCATCCTATCGCATCTTCAAAGTAAGCGAATTAAAACTTTATTCTTTTGTAAAACTATCGTCTTTTTAATTGCATGCTTCACTAAGCATTTTTCCGTACGCTTCCGAGTTCACGCCTATGCGTATATTGGCAAAACGGGGACACTGACCTAAGCAGTGGTACACCGTTTCCCTGCCTCCATTGTCACAATTATGTCACTATTGCTGTTTTGGTTAATAACTGGCTACCCAAACTTGTCCAGTCAGTACACCTGCCACGGGTCTCTCAAGTGTTTCATATTCAGGGAGAGAAGATACTTCAAGCCTCCTGTGTTAAAATCTTTTAGCCTGGAGACATCTCTTCGTGTCCCTATAGCTTTTCTAATATCATTATTTCTCCATTTTTTGACTCCCGTATTGGAAAATTGCATGGTGATGGCTACTACTCGTACATACCAGTAGTCATATGACTTTAATCTTCCAGCTTTTTAACCATCTGGATCGATGGACCTTTATGGCAATTGGTTGTCCATCCAAACTTAAATAGAAAGGAAATAGTATTAAATACTAAAACAAGTATAATAGTGCTAAAGTTTGAATTTTTATGAAAAATTTGTCTTCTATAATATAATTGTATTAACAGGAGTAAGAGAAAGTCGTGTTAGTGCTCACACCACAGTTTGTTTTTGTTTCTCTCAGTGGAACAAAAAAGAGAAAGCTCTCGAGAGATAAAGAGAAAACTGTCAGATAGTACTGTATTCTTTTTTTTTTTTGTTCCTCTACTCCGACTTCTATACAGTGGGAAAAAATTCACCTCTCTACTATGGCAGATCGTTAAGTGGTTACGAAGAAGAGGTGAACAAAGCTGTTAGCAGTTTTTGGTCCGCCGGTGTTCCAGGGTTCTTCGTTTCAATGATATGTATATATATAAAACAATTTGCATATTTTAACCATTAGTGGTAGCTTGTTTGGAGAAAAAGTGAACTCTATGCAAGTGTAAATCAACAACTAACTCTTGCCAAAAGCCAACGTAGCTCACTAGTGTGTTCCAAATTTTTTAACTTTTATATTTCTACTCAGTATATCGAGGTACCCATACCCCACAGTCCTTTTTATAACTAAATTTATCGATGGTTAGAAAACAAAAATCAGTTAAAAGCAAATTCCCCTTTGCTGCTCAACTGCTCTAAGATGGATATTGTCGAAAGACCACTTCTCACATGAGTCGTTTCCGCCACTTTTCTGCACGGCACAGTTAGGAGGCCTGCCTTTCCGAAGCCAGTCGCCACCTCTTTCTAAATATCTTTCGAAGCCAGTGCTTCCATGCAAACAATTATCCACTTATCCTGGAAGCTAATTTCCATTCCCAGAAATTAATCCCCCTCATGATTGAATATGATTGATGCGATTTCTTTCTCTTGATTTTTTTCGCGTGTCCTGTGTAACATATGCAGACTTTGCATCTCTATTGTTCTGAGTTTTTTCTGGGTCTAATTTTCTCTAGTCCTGGAATACTTTTTTAATAAGGACAGGAAGTTGTACCTAATGGAGTTGGACAAAAAATTGACTAAATTTTGGTGAGTAAGCATCATAGTATGTAATGTTTCTCATCAGATTGTCTAGTTTTTCTTATTTTCCGTTTTACTATAAAAAAAATTTCGTTAACATTTCACAAAATTATCTAGCTTTTATAATTTTTCATTACTTTTTCTTTTTATAATGTGTTGCGTTCTTTGATCTTCTAGGGATTAATTTTGTTTTTTTAATAATGTCTTTTTTTTTTTTGCTTAAGGGAAAGCTGTTTGAATTTCCATTGTAGTTTATTTTTCATTTCTGTTAATTAAACAAATATGGTATTATCTCCAACTGAGCACAGCTTTTCATTAACATTAATACTTGCCGCCAGCCCTGCTCTTGCTTTACATTATTAAATTGCAAAATTGTTTTTAGATTGCCACATTTTATTTAATGCCTTATCGTTTTCATTTTTTTTCTCTGCAATTATTTAATCATCGCTGCTTTTTATGTTAGCACAGACCAATTAAAAAGGACAATTCTTTCAACAAAACATTTTTATATGATCTATTATTTATCGAATTTAGCCAGATGGTTATTTATTGATCGGCATTTAATAGCGTTCAATATTCGTACAAAATTGTAATAATAAATCAATAAAACACTGGAATTTCAATGTGATAAATTAAAGAAAACAAATCTATATGTGCGTACGGTGACGGTCGAGAATTTCCCGCGGCGGGAATCTGTTATACATACGAGGCCATGATCGGGTCATATACTTATAAAACATGGGCTTCTAGATAAACGATGGTTGGAAGAATATCTAGATGCCCACTATGAGGGAAAGGCTAACTGTGGCACTCATGTTCTGGAAGGTTGTTAGGCACTGTAGACTCATAGGCAATGAGCTGGTCTGCCACTTGACTTGCAAAGTTACTTTGAAAGAGAGTGATTCTTCATATATTAAAGGATTATTCAAGTTTGTAGTGTGTATAAACTTATACTACAAGATTTAGACTAGATTAGATTAGGTTTTAGTTAAGTGGGGAATGGAATATAGAGTACCCTCCCCACATTATGAAAATAGTGTGAATGTATTTATTAGCGTGAGTGTAATTACTGGTGTGAACGTTGGTATGAATGTATTTAGACTAGAATTTAATTTGCGGGGGGGGGGGGGGCAAGAAATATTTTTACAAAGTACTTCACCCTAGTTTTAGATTAATATTAGCCAGTTCTTTTAGAAGGAGCGGATCATTTATATTTATTATAGCAAAGATCTAAAATGTCTCTAAGCATATATGTTAGCATATACAAGAATCATTAATTAACTCAATTCCAAAAGGTAAAATAGAACATTGAAGTAAAGCTAATATGCAGTAAGGAGTGGCATATCTTGTAATAATTTTGTTATGTAGGAACCCACTGCAATCAGTTGGGAAAGGAAAAGGATGGCGTGATTCTGAACTCTCCTTACTTGGTCGACTGGTTTCAATGGTTAAAGTGGGCAAGAGCTGCAATCAAACCATAATATCGCCCGACTCCGTACAACTTCCACGGGAAGTTACGATGGAAGTCATGCAAAGAAAAAAGTCTTTCTTGTTCGAGCAGTCACTTAATTTCGTAAAGCGCTGATGACCTGCGTTGTCTATGTGCAGAAAAAAAAGTCAATAAAAGGAAAGTGATTAGCTTAGCGGTAGCGCGCTGGATTCCCAAGCTGAGGTTCCAGATTACTCCAGTGGCTATCTTTAGATCTTGTTTCTTCCTAGAGGAAACACAACAAACAACACTGGGCAGTTAGTCACACCTAGACTTCTTAAATCAGATTATGCTTTCCGTCCAAGCAGACATCCTAGAATTCTCTTCTAGGATGAACGTGTTCTTCATTTCCCATTATCGGTTCATATTAATTATTATTTCTTATTCCTCATGTTCCATCTTTAATTACTATTCCATATAATCTAAGGACTTTCTTTCAAGAATTTTCAGTTTTGTTGGTAAAAACCCCACTGTATATCAAAAATATATATCAGTCACTCTTCTCGCTTTTCTAACAAAATCGTAGAATGAATAGTTGGTATTAAATAAAAGGAGAATTTCTCAACATTTTGTTTAATACGTTATCAAAGTGCTCTAACGTACAAATTTATAATGGTTATATCCAGTTTACTTTAATAATTAACAGAGCTTTAATATAAACACATAGTGCGTTTGTAGAAATTGTATCTGGTTTTGGAGCCCCCGCCCCTCACCGGTCCAATCTAATCTACTACTAATAATATTTACGTTTATAGTTTACATTGAATTTAATAAACTTAAACGGTATATCCAATGTTATTTCTATATTTATATTATAATTATAGTATAATGGTTACATGGATACATTCTGAACTTTACATCTAAATAAATGATAATATCACTTAATCCAAGGTATTTCTCCCTAGTAAGAGTAAGTATTGAGTCCGTGCCAAATTTTCGAAATTTTACTGAAAATACATGTTTTCAGACTCTCTGAATACGAAAAAATGTATGTGCGCCTATGTAACAAAAAATCTCAGGAAGCTCAGGAAGCTCAGGAAAATCGGTTGAGCAGAAAGGCGACTTTACTGAATAGGTTTTCTAGTTTTTTATGATTTTCCGGGGGATTCTGGGGAAAAGTAGCTTAAGCTTTCCTCTTAGGTACTATTTAAAGTAAAGTAATACCAATTTTTTCAGCTATTGTCGTGGACGGGGCGCACACTTTACTATTAACATTTTTTAAACGAATATAAAATTTAGCAGTTTTAGCGGCACTTGAACTTAGGATCTCCCAGTTACAAAAGTCCATGCCCATAACCAACACTCGACCTTACTTCAGCATAATGTATGGTTCTGACACCTCGATAATATTAATATACATTTAAAACATTGCTCGAATTCTAAATTTGAAGAAAATCGGTTAACCGGAAGTGTGACATTACAGAATAGGTGTTCAAGATTTTTTAAAAAAAATTTCTCGAAAACGATAATAGCGATTTCCTTTAAACTAGGAATACTATCTGCACAGATGTAGGTAAACCTATCACTTTTATTTGTACATTTTTCTGAAAAAAATTGTTTATTGGTGATTTTGCGTAATTTGTGACGTTAATTATTATTCAAATGTGTTTATCCAATATTATCCTCACGCATTGGTCTAGAGGCTAGCGCACTCGAGAATGTCTAGAGGCTAGCGCAGGGTTCGATTCCCATGAAGGCAAGTCGGTATTGATCCAGCATCCTGAGAAAAAATGGGAGGCTACAGTTAGTAGCGCCCTAGGTAGCGAAGGTGAGAATTGAACGGCGAGGGAACTGTGGCATGCTTACCACACGACCCCCAATACCGGGACTGTTGCGCCATAGGTTTTTTTTTTAATCCAATATTATTGGCTATCTCAATGTAATCAATCATTATCTACCTGCCTCTTTTAGTTACGCTTGCCCCCCCTCTACCTCTATATTTATGTCAGGACATACGAGAAAAATTTTAAATTTAAAAACAATTTGTCATTTTATAAATAACTGGTTTACGAGGCGTAAGGAGAAAGTCTTGTGAGTGTTTCACACCAGATTTTTATTAATATTGTCGAACTGGTCAGAGTCTGATTGGCTGGAGCAACCTTCGTTTTTGTTCACCCCACTCTTTGTTCCATGTTAAGTGGATTACAATGTGGTTAATTTTAAATAAACAGAGACAGAGAGAAGGGCTACACTAGGCCCACTTCCTAAAGGAAAAACCATTTTTATTTTTTCGTAAACAGAACAAAGATAAGTTGTTAGTTTTGATTAAAATTAGAAAAAAAAAAAAACTGAAGTGAAACAGTAGATTTTCATTTACCGCAATCAAGATTTCAATTGTGATTGACAAATTTTCTTCAATACTTTGACCATAATATTTAGTAGCAAGAATATTGAAGGTGTTGAGGAACTGTTGAAGAATCCAGGCTGGTTTTTAGAAAATTCTGAATATAATTACATTCCAGGAGGCAGAGTAGTTTTACAATCCTCCCACAAATCTTACAATGGCAGAACTACGGCAAGAATAATTTTTTGTCGTAAAAACGATTGTGTAAAGAAACTCATTGGCGATGGCGAATGAAAAACAATTTTTCCTAAAAAAAAAGTTTCAAACGAAAATGTTCTTAAAGTTTAGTGTAGTATGGGAAATTTAAAGAAAACCCTTAGAAAAAACCGGAAAAAATGAAAAAACAAACAGAAGAAGCAACTAGATTCCAATTCGTCAGAAATTGAGGAAAGTTTCTGGTCATAGTGAAGTTGTCGTGGAAACTTCTCGTAGAAAAAACAAAAACCTGTAAAAAATCGCTTTTCCAGTTGACCAGATTTTAATCGAGCCTTTCTTGTCAGACGCGATTGTGATATCTGTACCAAGTATTGAAACTTTCAGTTTCCCGTAATTTTTCCATTTTTGATATATTTCATTCACATTCATTTACAAAAACATACCAACACAAACTCACACTCAGTACAAACTATTCATTAAAACATTTGTATTGTCTCGTACTAAGAAGTATTGTGATAGTCCCAGATTTTTGAAATTGACTTTTTAACGGAAATACACGTTTTGAGGCCATTGAGCCCAAAAAAGTGGTTGTTAGAAAATGGTGTGTTTGTGTGTGTGTGTGTGTGTCAAGCACAAACTTGGTATTCCGTTTAGGTAGTACCAACGCGTCAGACCACTAAGATTTCATGTAAAATCCATCAATCGGAAGTGCCATTTTACCACGGACTGATTTTTTTCAGGTTTCTTGTATTTTCTCTAAAACCGCTCCAAAGCTTATTCTTTAAACCTTATATATTACCCACACGTACAAAGAGCTACAACTTTGATTAGTAACATTTCTCCGGGAAAATTCATTTAAGGACACTTTTTGGGGAGAGTTGGGTTATGGCTTCCTATTTCATTTCAACAATGTGCTATACGATTCTGACAACTAAATAATATTAATTAAAAGTATATAAGTTGCCAAAATACCCAGTTTGAAGAAAATCGGTTGAGCGGAAGTGCGACTTTTATTGAACAGGATTTTAGTTTTTTGTGATTTCCTCACATTTTGTGAAAATGCTGACGGTTTTAAACATCAATAAGAATTTGAAGTGTAAAGAAAATTTGCCATTTCGCAATGAGAGAGCCACGGTTTCACGCCAGATTTTTTTTTTCAAGTAGTTTAGCCTCAAAATATATTTCTGCTATTTCGTATGACACTATTATTCGAAAATTTGTTAAGTTCGCAGTAGTTCCGAAATGAACCTGCCAGAAAGTCTTCACAGAGAAAAATCTGCTGTGAAACGTTCATACAGCTTAATGCAGTTTGCACAATTTAATTGACAAATTTTTTTCCAACTTCTAAATTTTACTTGTCTTCTTCAATTGTATGTAGTTGGAGAATGTAAACATAATAACATGACTTTTTTGAGGAAACCTTACACTCCTCCTCCCCCAAAACTTCTTCAATAAACTTTATTCGAAAAAAATGTCTAAGAAAGTGATAGTTCTGAAATAAGTGTTCAGTAAACACGCATTTCCACTCAAACGATTTGCTTCAAAATTAGAATTTTGACAATTCTAATTAATATTTTTTTTTTACATGATAGATTGTGTAATAAATTAAGATAGCACTTTAGAGGGAAACATACACTACTACTCACCCTCTAAAAACCATCTTAAATGAATTGTTCCTGAGAACTGTTTCAAATAAAAATTTGTTCTAGTTGATATATCGAGTTTGAAAAAACTCGTTGGAGACATTTCTGAGAAAATTGCAAGAAAAAACTGAAAATTCCTTTAGAAAAGTTTTATTTCGGAAGTTACAGATAAGATAAGAGCACAATAGATCTTTCAGATCACAGTAGTTTTGTCCTGTTTCTCCCTCTTAACATCCAGACAAGTTTCAGAACGACCCCCGATTCTCTGGTGATATCTTTCCACTTGCTGGAAGTGGAAGAAGAAATAAAAGGCAAACAGTGAATAATTAACTGTTTCTGGCCGAAAATTCCGCTTTTAAAATCCAAAAAACTTTTTAAAGCTTGTACACTACGATGTACTGGACTGTTTTCTGGGGTAAAGTTTAAAATAGCGGAATTGATCCTAGGATATCCTTCTAAAAAATGTGTGCATACCCTAAATTACTCTTCCAGTTCAGAAACTCATATCTTGCGCTACAGCCCCCCTTTTTGCTTTTTAACTTTTCCCTATCTCACTTTTTCTCTCTTTCGCTCTCTCTCTCTCTCTTAAGCTCTTTGAACTTTCTCTGGGAGCTACCCACTGTAAACTCCCAGAAATAACGGCAGCCCTCACAGAAACAAAACTTAGTCTCTCATTCTAAAACATCTACTACATTTCCTTCGCTTACCGCCTGCCACCACCTACTTCTTAATAAAACTTCCGTCGTACACCCAACACTCCTCACCCCCTTTTTCGCTCAAGCAATTATCTAATTTGTCTCCAAGTTCTAATAAAAACTTTTTAACTTTATAATCCCTTATAATAATGTTTTTAATAATAATGATTATTGTTACAAATTATATAATAAAAATTATTATTTTATATATTTATTTGTTTCCAATTTTAATTTATCACTTTCTCTTACTAATAATTGTAAGAGGAAGTATTGTGATCGTGCCAGATTTTCGAAATTGAGTTTTCACCCGAAATACACGTTTTCAAGCCCAAAAAAAATGGTTTTTAGAAAACGATCTGTATGTGAGTGTCTGTGTGTCTATGTTAATGTGTGTGAAAAGAATATCTCAAAAACGAAAAGTTGCATGAAGCTCAAATTTTGTATGCCATTTAGATACTGCCACCGCAATAGATACGAAGATTTCGGGGAAAATCCATTAACCGGAGTGCCACTTTACTGAATTTTTTTTTTCTCAGTATTTTGTGATTTTCAGTTTAATCACACATTTCTTCATAAATATGCCGACGGTTTTAAACAATAATGTGAATTATAAGTGTGAAGAAAATTTGCCATTTTACAGTAAAAGGAAGTCGTGTGAGGTTTTGATTGAGATGAACTTCCGGCTCTTGCATAGATTTCCGTCTTTATAGTACTCTTTCAACACTTTCTGGACTGCGCTACCTACATAAAATTAAAGACAGTAGATATAATGAATAGGGCGTGGTCAGCATGATGATTCTAAATTTGTTATTGGCCTAACATACCCAATAATTAATTTAATAATATTGATAATTTGTTATTGACCCACATTTCACACTTTCACTTCTACACTGTGATTGGCGAATTATTTCTCGAACGAAAAATCTAGTTTAGAACGTTATTATTAATATATACTTCATAGGAATTTTATAAATTATCAAATTGTGCAATACAAATTTTTTATTAAAAAAATGCGAATAATCAAATTACTTCTAACATAATATTTACTGTTTTATAAAATTAATAAGAGCTATGAAGAAAAAATTCAGCATTTTGTTTCCATTGTTGAAAAAAGAAAGCAAAAGAGAATTAGACTGAGAAAAAAGATGCTGGTGTAAGTCCGCCATTTTGTATTTGGCCGTATAGACAAATGGAACAAAATAAAATTGATGTTAACACCCACAAAAATTTCTATCATGAATTTATAATATTCAGTTGGCGAGATAATGATAGCAATCAGGTTTATATAATCTTGGACATCTGAAATGAATACGAGCCAAAGCTCTATTTATTTCTTATTGCATTTCCAAATTTCCTCTGTATTGATAATATATTTATTGCGATCAAAATACAGTTTAACATTTTGCTCATAGAATAACCTTAATTGGGATAAGACTCTCTGTTATTTAATAGAAATGTTTGAATTGAAATAGTATTCGCCACAATCAAAGGAACTAATACTTCTAAATAAGGGGGTATGGGATTAATTGAGCGCACGCTCAACGT